>JAASGX010000103.1:0-45720 GCA_023334415.1 Phytopythium chamaehyphon | reverse complement strand
TTGTGCTCGACCTGCACGCAGCGCGTTTGTCGTGGTGGAAGGAACATCCCAGTCTCTACGTGGACGTCTGCGAGCATCTGTACACGGCAAGCCAGCTTCAAGCCGGGTTCAAGGCCCAGTGGGCTGTCAGGATTGCTCTTCAACAACTCCTGCTTGAATGCGACGCCGGCGTCCTTGAAACCAACGCCGTCGCTCTGTCTGCCTTCCTCCCCGATCTCTTGCTGCGCCTCGTGCACATCCGCTCGCACACGTCAATCAAGTAGAAAACGAGGCTGCTGTGGGGCACCTGCCTAATGGCGCAAGAATGGGGCGAGCTCAAGCAATGCAACGCAAAGTTCAATCCCAATTCCCAGCCAGTAGCCCAGTCGGTGTCTATGATAGTAGCAGGCCTCCCTGGCCGTGTTGACGCTGTTGGCTCCCCATTCCACTTGATTCTCCGCCGCGTGCCCTTGTCGCCCGCCGCTTTACGGCCGTTGGCGTCGCTTACTTGTCCTCGGGCTTGGTCATGCCTCCCTTGGGCCCGCGGATGCGCGTGCGCATGTCCAGCTGGCCGCGCTTGCACTCGAAGTAGGCGACGCGGAACTCCTGCGCACGCTTGGGTGTTAATAGAGTCCTCTCCTCCATGCTGCGGGCGGGAATAGAGTCCTCACCGAGCACTCGTGGGCGAACTGGCGGTCGCGCAGGCAGTCCTTGAGCGTGCGCGTGCCGTCGCTCATGCAGCGCTGCTCCAGCATGCAGTCGCGCAGCGCCTCCGCCATGTCCCGGCACGACTTGCCCATGGGTGCTTTATAGACTGCGAGAAAGTGATGGATGGCACAGAAGTGATCGAACAACGTGTTTTTGCAGGCTCAAAACTATGTACCCCCTCTTCAACAAAGGATTTGGATCCTGGTAACTAAGCTTTGGATGTGATCGACTGCATGTCGTCGTACATGCTGCAGATGTTGTCGATGGAGATTGCGACGACTGCGGTTCAAGCATGTCAGAGCGCAATCGCACTCATCACCGCCATAAACAGCGAGTGAACAGCTCTTGCTAGGACTGCGTTTTTTTTATCAGGACGCTTACGAACGCAATGACCACTATCACATTGGTGCTTGTGTTGACAAAGTACATCGTAATGATAGCGAGATCGGTGCTGCGAGAGATGCTAGGCATAGCTGTGGCTGTGCAAATCGCCAACAACAGGTTCGGGTGTCAAAGTGTGAAAATTGGATCATTCGGTTTCGTGTGAATTGCTTCGCACAACACCGAATCGATCGTTCTTTTCTACAATTGACAAGATTGGATTTGACCAAATCGATCGTGAACGGTTTGCTGGAACTAACTTCACTCGTCGTACTCGATTGGATGCTATGGCGTCGCTTGCTCTTTTCACCAGCAACCCAGCTTGCGCTGCTGTAGAATTGGAAACCTAAATGGAGCAGACTCGACACAGTCCAGGTAAACATTATTCATTACCGTCGATAAGGCCCAAATCCCTTGTGGACGAATAACTTCATGCAGTCTGAATGGCTGGTCTGGGATGCGCCTACAGCTTCATGTTCGAATTGGTTCGAAAGTAAGTACGAGCCAACTCAAACGAAGTGATGATCTACAAGTAGTTCAGGCTGTTGTTGATTGTCGTTTGGTGGACTGTGAAGCAAGCAACACAATATTGCATTTACGAATTACAAATCGTGCGACTTCAATTTTTGCGGCGGTCTTTGACACGTTGCGGTCCCCGCTCTCAGCACAGCACAATACCCACGCGGTCGCTGGCCATGCGCGGACAGCGCCAGTTGTAAAGGTAGTACTGCAACTCTCCGCTGCCGGGGCCGAACTTGAGCGCCTGCAGGAACTCCATGTTCTGCATGAGGTTGAGCGCGTTGAACACGTCAAACTTCTCCTGCTTGGCCATGATCAACGCGTCCTGCATCAATTGCGTGAGCGGCACCGATGTGGCCACGTTGTAGTACGAGTACGCCGCGTTGAGCGTCTTGTACTTGTCGTTGCCGATGATGGTCGACGGTAGGTGATAGAAGCTGCACAGGTCCGTGATCTCGTGCGTCTTGGGGTCCTCGACAACGTAGGCGTTGATGACTCCGACGCGCGGCACGAGCCAGTGGGCGACCTCGTGCTCGTCGAGCTCGGGGACCAGGTCAAATTTGGACAGGTACGCGATGAGCAGGCTCGCGACCTTGGGGACGTCCGCGCGCTCCATGGCTCGGAACCCGGGCGTGGAGGGCTGGGCGGGCACCTTGAGCATCTTGACGGTCTGCGCGAGCGTCATGCGCGGCGGGAGCGGGGAGAAGCCGACCTCGATGAGCTTCTTGGGGTTGAGCGACCGGTGGAAGTACCTGCACTGGGAGACCGGCATGGGGAGCACGACGCCGGCCGTGTAGACGGCCTGCCAGATGTCTCGGAGGTTGACTCGGCGCGTGATCTCCTTGATGAGCACGGGGGCGAGCCGCTTGGCACGCAGCTTCTTGTGCACGCAGAGGAAGTTGATCTCGGCCATGAGCATGACGTCCCTGTACGCCCGGGCCTTGACCGGGATGCCGCTGATGAAGGCCATGAGCTTGCCTGTCTTCTCATTGCGCACGCCCACGTGCCAGTCCTTGTGAAAGCCCGGCGGCGTGAGCGCCCACTGCAGGAACTCGATCGAGTAGTCGAACCGGAACGCGCTGTCGTCGTCCTCGACGTAGTTGCGGGTCAGCAGGTCGTATACTTCCTGCGCCTGCGCCGCGTCCTGCAGGTCCAGCTCGCTCCACGCGAAGCCCGCGGGCATGTTGTACGGCTCGGCGCGCACCTGCGCGGGCGTCTTGGGCTCGTCGATGGGGCCGTGTGTGGCCGTCGACGGTGCCACGTCATCGCCCTTGGGCACCGGCTGCGTGCTCCAGAAGCGGTGCTCCGACGGCTGCGCCTGCGCCTGCGGAGGCCGCTGGAGCTGCCGCAGCAGCTGCAGGAACTCCTCCTGCTCCTCGACCGTCACCAGCTCCTGCTCGGAGCGCTGCTCGCCGCTCATGCTGCCGGATTTGTGTGGTGCCGACGGGCGGATTTCTGGATTGGGATTTGGCTCGCGCTGATTGGGCAGAAAGGAAGCGAGCGTGATCTGAGTGAGAGCACCTGGAAGCATTCGCCTTTGGATCTAGATGCTTGCTATCGCGTGAGTGGCGACTGCTACGTGTGCGCTTTACATGTGGCCTTCCAAGCCCTTGCAGAATTTTTCATCTTCGTTCCATCTTGGTGAGGACAGATTATAAAGCGAAATGAACTGCGTTCAAGCAAACACACATTCGGACTTCTCGCACTTGCATCTTGCCTATGCTGCACTGAGCTGTGCGCTGCTGCACTGAGCTGTGCGCTCCGCTCTCAGAGAGATCTGGCATGAACGTTGTTGAAAAGTCAGAATTCGAGTCTCAACTCCACGAGTATTTGAATTCATCGTCCACGCATTTAATGCAATACGCTTTAGCTTTCTGGCATTAGATGCTGTGTTGTGCCTTCTTGAACGAGTGCTTCAGGCGATAGACTAACGGATGTCACGCCGAGTCGATCGAGACATAGCTTGCTTGTGTCTCTTTGGAATCCAAAGCTTGGATCTCCACTACTGGGTGCCTTGCAGTCACATGCAACCTTTTCAAACTCGTTACTTCGAAGTAGTTGTACAGCAAACTTTTATCAATCGGGAGCATTTCGACAGCACTCTCGCAGCATCCGCAGCGCTGTCGAGACTGAAGTCAGAAAGCATTTCTGTATCATTTCGTGAGTCGGCTGAGTGAGTCAACTCGGTCAAGAATTCGTCGTCCAGTGCGTTCCCGTGTTGATCGCAAACTGAATGGTCCTGCCGGCCAGATTGCTTTCAAACCTTCGGCCACAAGAGCTTTGAGGGCGACAGAACTTGCAGCATTGTTGCAACAGATCACCCAAAGTGACGTCACTGTGAATGCAGGTCGCTGACTAGTGTAGGTCTATCTCACCTTGGGTACATGCGTGGGTACAAGCTGATTCGCAGGCTTCCATGGCGACTGCTGGAACAAGATGAGCTCTTGGTGCCCTTCTGCCATTCCCCAATCTTCCAGCTCGCGCTCAAGTCGGACAGCCCCCAGCCGATGCAGTGCCAGATCTGCTTCGAGGACGACGTGGAGCTCGCGGGCTGCGCGGAGCTGGGCGGCGCGCTCTGCGGGCGCTTGTGCCGCGCGCGCGTCTGCGTCGAGTGCTTCGCCCGCCACGTTGAAGTGACGCTCGACGGCTTCTACGCGGGCGTGCTGCCGCTCGTCAAGTGCCCCGTGTGCCTCGAGCCCATGCGGGCGATGCGCTGGGTGCTGGCGGTCGCGAGGTCCCCGCTGACCATCAAGAAGCTGCCCGCGCTGAGGGAAAAGTACGACTCGCTGTGCAAGCGCGCGTGCATGCTGACGCCGCCCTGCTGCCACAAAGCCGAGTATACGCACCTGCCGGAGAAGGACATGCGCAAGAAGGACGAAGATGGAGCTGTGAAGCTTGACGAGGGCCAGATGAGCGAGGTCCAGCAAATCATGAAGAGGTTTAACGCCCACCGAGCCGACGCGAAGGAGTTGCTGGACTTTTCAGTAGACAGCTTTGGAATTGAGGACGCCAAGGATTTGATTGAGAGGATGCTGCCGAAGGTCGCGGACGGCGAGCGGCGCGCCAGGCTCATGCTCGCGATGCTCTACCGGTTCCCCCAGATGCGCACGCGGTGCTGCAGCAAGGACATGTGCTTCAACTGCAAACGTGTGGGCCACCACGAAAAGTGCGAGGAATTTGATCAGGCGGCCGATGAAGCTAGCTGCATGGTGCGCTGCCGAGAGTGCCGCATCATGATCATGAAGGTGCAAGGGTGTGATTCAGTCGACTGCGTGTGCGGCTTCCGCATGAGCTGGGCTGAAGAAATCAGGCTTCGCACACAGAAGAAGCGCCAGCTGCTCCCGATCGATTTGTTCGACAGCGCAGCGCTCTCGGCGTGGAAGAATTGGTGCAGAAAACGCGGTGATGCAGGGGTTTTGGCCAACAACTTATTTAGCAAGCACAAGGAACTGATGGAGAAGCGGAGGGTGGTGTGGATCGAGAAGTACAAGAATATTGTGAGGCCTGCAGTTGCTCGCTGGGCGTGGTGGTGCCGGTACCATGGTATGATTCGGAATATGAGAGACGAGCTGTTCTGGAAGGTCTACAAGCGAGAGCATCCGGAAGTGGAACTCGGCGTGCAGGAAGAGATTGAAGCGTTCCTTGCGATCGAAATGTAGATCAGTATTAACGAGTGAATTTATGGGGTTGATGGCTTTGTATCTCTTTGATCCACTTGGTGACGGGACTTCACAAATATTGCAATGAGCACTCACTGCCGAAGCCATTCGAACTTGAAGGTATAATCGTATCCTGATTCATACACATGCTCAGCAACATTGCTGTGATCAGTACAAGAATTCGTTTGCGAACCACGTACCGTGGTGAACTAGCGTCGCTTGGACGGTGTAGACGACCCAGATCATCAAGTCGGCTTGCACTGATTTCATGTCATTTTCTAGCTCAAGCGCTAGTTGAGCTGTGGGTGAAAAGTGCAACCGACGACGAAGCATCCAGTCAAGCACAAGCAGCGACGCGAGCTCGAGTAGCCCATATGCTGTCATTTTGAGAAGCATAGGTGGCAGCGTGGTCGAATTGATACCTGCTAGTTGGGGAAAGTACGCTCGGTTGGGCAGATTTGCGGCCGCGGCAACGTAAAGAGCTGCTTACCGATATAGGTAATAAGGATTGTCAACAATGATTGTAGAATGCAACTCAAGCAGACAACAGCAAGACTTACTGTATATTGCAGGCACAAGGAACTCAATGAGCTCGGACAGGATGGCAAACTCGGTCAGACGAAGAAGTTGCAGTGTCCCCTCCACATATTCCGCCTCGCCTGGCGAAAGAAGACGGCCGAACCCTGCTCTTCTGGATTCCGTTGGAGAAATGTTTTCACCGGTGGCAATGGGGACAATTCGAGTCTCAACGGTAACTTCTGCTCGTGTCGGACCAGCAATAACAACTTTTGTGGGAGCTTGAGCGATTTTCTTAGGTGATAACGTCCTCCAACGCTGAATTTGCTGCACAAAACGAGATTTTTTGCCCGATCCAGCGCTAAGGTTGCTACTGGTTGTAAACTTACTTTCAAGACGACACCCTGTAACAATTGAATTGGCGCGACCAATTGCTGAGAGTGGACTTCCTTTGTTAAAAGCGTCTTTGTTCATCACGTGCTCCAGTTTGTTTAGTCGACGAATTCTTGTATACACGTCGAGCAATGTTAACGTTGAGCGAAATAAATCGACCGTCAGCAACACAGCAAGAGTCAAGATCGAACTTGTTCGCTGTAGACTGAAAGTCATGAACAGTGAGTGGGCAATCTCGGCATGAAACGTAACAACACGAGCCTTTCGATCTGGCATTTCGCGAACAAAGTGGCCGATAGCGAATCGGTATACATTCTTGACGAGATGCAACAATAGCGACAATCCAATCTGTGTCGTCGGAGATGAGACGGCAAATATATGGCTGCACAACGGGTAGATGGCGAGTTGGGACATAGACAATGTAGATACCGATAGAAAATCAACAAGACATGCCAGCGCTTTTGGACATGAACAAATGTGGTGCAAATTTGCCATCGTAAAATAACCACATATCAACAGGAACCACGCTGGAGCTTCGAGCAGAAGACTGAACGGCACAGGAAAGCCAATGGACAGCGCAAATGCGTAATGGCATGCTTGAGCGCCAGCTGTAGCAACTAGTGCAATTCCAATCACATGTCGTCGCGGTAGTTCAAGCATCGGGGCCATGGATGTTGTCTGTTGCACGTACGAAAGGGTGAAAACTATCGCAGTAAAAGTGGAACGCGCCCAAAACGCGCTATTGGCTTTGACTTCTCGATTTGGTGGATCAAGAGGAACAACATCTATGAGTACAATAGTCACGATGCATGGCCATGATGCCAAAATAACAAGAGAGAGAAAGCGGGCGGCGGTGAAGTTTGTGTCGATGTAGTCCTGAAGCGCCTGTAGTCTAGAGATGGAGTAGAGTCCGTGGTGGGCTGACTGAGCAGCTTGCCAGGCGGTGAATGTTCTCCAAAGCACCGTCATGTCTACCACAATGCAGGGTTGAGTCTCAATTGCTGAGTTCGACTCAATGAGTTGGCAAGGAAACTGTCTATTTTTGCTATAATCTGACGAACTACAGCAATAAAACCAGCCTTGCCTTCGCTACAGATAGGGTCCTACCTAGAACAGATTGGCATGCGGGATACAGCCCTTGGAGCCAGATTGGCATGGAACAAGACAACATCCGACAGAATTTGCATCAGAATGCCGGTAGGAAATCCGCAGGTGTGAAACAAAGGTAAACGCCAAAGTACAGCGATACGTTTGGTGTAATCTCTGCAATGATGGAAATGCAACGACGCAACTAATTTACTTTTGAAGCCATTCAAACTTGAAACTATAGTCGTATCCTGAGCCATGCATTCAAGCTTCATCAGACATCAACACGTTCGCTATCATCTAAATTCACTTACCGTGATGAACCAATGTCACTTGAACAGTGTACACAACCCATATCATCAGATCAGCTTGGACCGCTTTCAGATCGTTTTCGAGCGCTAGCGCTAGTTGAGCGGTGGGTGAAAAA
This sequence comes from Phytopythium chamaehyphon, assembly GCA_023334415.1. NCBI lineage: Eukaryota > Oomycota > Peronosporomycetes > Pythiales > Pythiaceae > Phytopythium > Phytopythium chamaehyphon. Next base: position 38,052 of record JAASGX010000103.1, on the reverse strand, counting down.
CGCAAGCGACGACGTAACATCAAATCGAGTACCAGAAGTGAAACGAGCTCAAGCACTCCGTACGCTATCATTTTGAGTAGCATATGGGGCAACGTGGTTACATTGACACCTGCTAGTTGTGGGAAGTAGTTACGATTCGGCAAATTTGCAGCTGCGGCAACGTAAAGTGCTGCATTGGAAATAATTAAAGACTGAAATAACAGGAAAAATATTGAAAAAGAAAAGCACTTACTGTAAATGACTGGCACAAGAAATTCAATGAGCTCGGACAAGATTGCAAACTCAGTGAGACGAAGCAGTTGTAGCGTTTCCTCGACGTAATCAGCCTCGGCACGCGTAGGTTGCTGTGGGCCAACTTTGTTTGCCACTTTTGAAAGTGTAGTATTGGTTATAGTTGTTGCGATTGGGATAATTCGTGTCATCCCGGCCACTTCTGCTCGAGTCGGTCCAGAAACGAGAACATTCGAGTGAGCTTGAGCAACTATGTCATGACGAGTGGGCCATCGGGGATAAATTCTGTTAATATTTCTCGCTGATAGAACTCGAAGGATATTGCTTGTTGTCAACTTGCTTTCGAGGCGACATCGAGTTACAATAGAGTTGGTGCGGATGATTGCCGACATTGGTTTTTCTGTTTCTGGGGCGGTTTTTCTTATAATGCGCTCCAGTCCGTTCAGACGTTGAATTCTGATATGCACGTCGTACAAGGTCAAGGTGGATCTCAGAGCGTCAACTATGAGCAGAGCAGCAAGCGTCGAAGTAGAGTTTGCTCGCTGGAGGCTGAAAGTCATAAACAGCGAGTGAGCGATCTCGGCGTGAAACGTTACAATCTGCGCTTTTCGATCTGGCTGTTCACGAACAAAATGACCGATAGCAAATCGGTATACGTTCTTGACGAAATATAGCAAGAGCGATAGTGCAATTTGCGTAACTGGTGACGAGATGGCAAAAATATGGCTGCACAACGGATATATCACTAGCTGGGACATCGACAACGAAGATATTAAAAGTAAATCAACTAGGCATGACCACGCTTTAGGGCATGAATGGATATGACGGAGCTTGACCATTGCGAAATAGGTCCACATCAAGGCAAACCACACAGGAGCCTGGAGAAGGATGCTAAACGGTACAGGGAACCCAACGGCGAGCGATAACATGTAGTGGGTTGCTTGGGCCCCAGCCGTCGCAACCACTGTCATCCCTATTATATGCTTCCATGACAGCCTTAGCATTGGGACCATCGATGCTGCCTGCTGCACGTACGATAGTGTGAACACAACGACAGTAATAGCCGATCGGACCCAGAAAGTGCCGTTCGCGTTGATACCATGTATTGGTGGCTCAAGTGGGACAACATCCATGAGCACGATCGTCACAACACATGGCATGGGTGCGGCAGCAAGAAGAGTGATAAAGCGAGCGGCGCCAAACTTGGTGTCAATGTAGCTTTGAAGGGCCTGCATTCGGTGAATGGAATAGAGACCATGATGCGCCGACTGAACAGTCTGCCATGCTTTGAATGTACGCCAAAGCACCTCCATGTCCACCGGAAGGCGAGATGAAGTTGTTTTGACTCATCAGAAAGTCTATATCAGGACTTCAACTTCACTGTCAATTGCGCACATACGTTACAGTTCATGATCCCACAATTGCGATCACACCAACTGCGAAACAACATCTAGCTGCTCCACGCCGACAGGATCGAGTCGTACGCAGGCTTGGCCTCGACGGCAGTGCCCGTGCCACTCGGCTGGTCGAATGGCAGCGGTGCGTCGTCCGAAATCCACGAATACTGGTCGCTAAAGTCCCACGTGGTGACGCCAACGCAGCCGTCGACCTGCTTGCAGGCCGAGATGACACTGGCATAGTCGGTGGCCTGCTGCTCCAGTTGAGCGTCCGTGGGGGACGAAGTGCCGACCTTGATGTCCAGCTCGGTGACGGCGACCTCCAACCCGATGGCAGTGAAGCGCTCGAGGTTGGTGACCTGGTCAGCGGTCGAGGCCACGGATCCGGACGTCAAGTGCGACTGGAAGCCCATGCCGTCGATCGTGATGTTAGCGTCCAGCAGCATCTGCGCGAGAGCGAGCGCCCCCGTCGACTTGGAGTTGACGCTGTCCGTGTTGTAGTCGTTGTAGTAGAGCTTGGTGCTCAGGCCCAGCGACGCCTTGACCGAGTTGGCCGTCTTGAACGCCGTCGTGATGTAGTCCGTGCCGGTCGTGTTGTACCAGAAGGACGTGCGGTACGTACCGTCCTCGGCGAGCGCCTCGTTGACCACGTCCCAAGCGTAGCAGTCGTCTCCGAAGTGGGTCATGACCTCCGTGATGTGGTTCTCGAGAGCGCTCAGCATGTCCTCCTTGCTCAAGCTCTGCACCCACGTCGGCGTCTGCTGGTACTGTGAGGTTCAACGAGCAAGTCGAGGCATAAGTATCACAGCAACAACCGACACAACACTGTAGCAAACGCTTCTCGTACCCAGCAGAGCGTGTGACAGCGAACTTGCATGCCCGCGCCCTGGACGGTCTCGACGAAAGTGTCGGCCTTGGTGTAGGAGAACGAGTTCTGCGTCGGCTCCGTGCTGTCCCACTACATTCGTAGAGGAAAATGTTAGTGGTGGCATCATTGCAGCGAATGCCTGGTCAACGACGCACCTTCATGGCGTTTCCGGGCGTGACCATGCCCCAGTCGTCGGCGTTAGCGAGCTCGGCCGTGTAGTACGAGTCGCCCGTGTTGAGGTCGGACGCCGTGCCCATGTACTTGCCCGCGGCCTTGGCAGCCACGTGCAGGCCAGAGCCGCTGCCCGAGGTGGTCGTGGCCGTCGAAGTCGACGACGCGGTTGAGGCAGCAGTGGACGTGGCGGTCTCATCCGCATCTTCAGCAGTCGACGAGGTGGTGGACGTCGTGGACGACGAAGCCGTCGAGGTGGCCGACGACGAGGCAGTGGACGACGCCGTCGAGGTCGCGTCCGCCGCCGACGAGGCCGTCGAAGACGTGGACGACGAGGTCGTGGACGACGTGGTGGTTGTGCTGGTCTCGTCCGCTGCGGACTCGTCGTCGACGTCCGAGTCGGCCTCGTCGGCCTCGCTAGCAGCCGAGTTGTCTTTGTCTTCCGTCGCAGGCGCGGCGGTCGTGGCAGCCGGAGCAGCCGTCGTGGCGACCGGAGCAGCCGTCGTGGTGGCAGGCGCCGTCGTGGTCGTGGCCACCGAGCACTTGGACGCGGCGTCGGCCAAGGGCGCGCTGGCGAGCGCCACGGCAGCCGCGAGCAGCAGGGCAATCGTGCGGACGTTCATTCTACAGGCGACTCGGTCTCTCCACCGCAATTCGGCAATGGCCAGCGGCCTGCGGGCACGCGCCGCTCGCCGATCCTCTACCGGCGCCCGAGCCAATGCGTGGCGATGGCATCGGCTTTGATGAGCTCAATTGTCTTTGTGCCAGGCGCTGCATTTTGGATCACGACAAAAACAGCCGGTGGGCATTCAGCGCACCGACAGCAGCGCATTTAGGAACTATAACATTATATTATATATTCAATATATCATTTCACAGAGGCTCGATTACTTATTATTTGAACATTGCATATATTCAACAGAAATGTATCATTATGGATCGGAGGCTTTATATAAGTAGCGATCACGGCTGCAACAGGAGACTGTGTCACGGCTCACGCGACTGCCAGCCGGAGCTGCGGACTGGGAGCGCGTGCTCAGCTGGACCCCACGATTGTACGGTACGACAAGGGCACGATGGGAGGAGCTCACAAGATGGAGGGCGGTCTCTGCTTCGACTTGCCATCCAACCGAGCTGCTGTCTAGCTTGGTTCAACAGCGTCGGTGGTCGAGTTCGAATGTAACCAGGCGAACTGGAAGCTGTAGTCGGTTCCTGTAATGCAGCAGAGCCATACACATCCGTCAGAGTCATAAACACCATCAGTACGAGTTGCATCACCCGCTATTATCGCACGCACCGTGGTGTTGCAGTGTCGCTTGAACCGTGTACACGACCCAGATGATGAGGTGGGCAGCCACGGGTTTCCACTGAGTCTCGAGAACCAATGCCAGCTGCGCGGTTGGCGAGAACTGAAGGCGACTACGCAGCATCCAATCGACCAAAAACAGCGACACGAGCTCGAGAAGACCGTACGAGAGCATCTTCAGCAGCGTCGGTCCAAGATTGTCGTCATTCATGCTTGCCAGCTGTGGAAAGTAGGCTCGATTCGGCAAGTGAATTACCACTGCTACGTAAAAGGCTGGATTGACATTCGTATCGTTAGACCACTACACAAAATCGAGTGTGCTTGACACTTACTGTAAATGACCGGCACGATGAACTCGATGAACTCGCCCAGGATTACAAACTCAGTTAGGTAGAGAAGGCGCCGTACTGTTTCAACAATCTCAGCCTCAGTGTCTGTGGTTGAGAGTGCTCGCTGCACATCTGCCGCCATTACCGGGGAGCGATATGGCGCTACGGTAGTCGTTGAACTCGGCTCAACACGGACTGGCGCGATAATTAGACTCTTTGCAGGTGCCAAGCGAGTTGAGCGTCGCCACGAAGTCAAAAACCCGCGCTTACGCTTTGCTGGTGGAAGAAGCTTGTTTTTCATAATTGTGCTGGTCATGGTGCTAACGGTATTCAATTTGGTATCACAACTGGATCGGGCAATCACTGATTGGGCTCGCTCGATCACAGAAGAATTTCTGTCACAAGTCTTCATATCCAATATCTTTTGCTCCAACTCCAATTTGAACTCGAGTTTGTCCAGGTGAGAGACGAGAGATTGAACATCGTGCAGAGTAATTACTGCATGTGCCAAATCCACCAGGAGCAGCACGACCATCGTCCAGATTGAACCCGCGCTCTGCATGCTAAAAGTTACGAACAGCGCATGTGAAATCTCTGCATGAAAGGACACAATCTCGGCCTTGCGGTCTGCTTGCTCCTTCACAGTCTTTCCCAAGGCGTACCGGTATGCAATCTTGATTGCACCAAGTAGCAGAGACATCGCAGCTTGGGCAGATGGAGAAACAATTCCAAATAGATAGCAATAGACAGGGTAGACAACAAGCTGCGAAACAGAAATGTTTGTGATCTTGACCCAATCGATTAGAGCTGCTAACGCTCCTGGGTGGGATCGAATATGATTCGATGAAGTAATTGTAAGTGAAGTCCAAAGTAATGCGAGCCAGATGGGCGACTCCAGGAGGAGGCTGAAAGGGACTGGAAATCCTATCAATATCGACATTCCATAGCTGCTGATTTGAGACCCGGCGGTAGCAACAATTGTGACAATAGTGGCTTGCATCCACGACAGCTTCAGCGCTGGGATGGCTTCAAGCGTCTGAGAAACAAATGCTATTGTAAAAGACAGGATAGTGAGTGTCGACCGTATCCAATACACGTAATTTGCATTGGTCCCAGACGATGGTGGCGCCAGGGGGAATGTGTCGAGAAGGACAATGGTTGCTGCGCACAGCCATGGAGTAGCAAAAATAAGCGCTGCAAGGCGTGTGACGCTGAACTTGGTCGCGATGTAGGTTTGCAGCAAGTGCAGCCGCTCGATAGAATAGAGCCCTTGATACTCAATCTGGGCCGAGGCGACATGTTTGATCACGCGTCTGAGCATCTTTGGCAGACAGCTGATCCAAGTACACAGCGAGGTATGCTTTCTGAGGACAATGTTGAATTGAACCTCTTTGCAAACGCACTACAGATAGTCAGGCGATCAGGATATCGTCACGACTGCTCTGGTGTATTTTCGTCTTGGCGCAAGTTTGGCGAACAATTTCATATGCCTCCAAAACTACGTGGTCGTTGATGATCATAATCGGCTCAAGTGCATACCCTACCGGCACTGCAGCGCCTTAGTGTTGTAACGAGCTCAGATCTAAAGCTCGTCACTGTGCGCTGACCGCGTTTCGGACCGCGCACTTGCATCCAAGGCCGCCTTGAGTTCCTGCTGATCTCCAGTAACAACGGTAAAGCCACTTGCACCGCCCAAAAGTTTGTCAAGGTATTCGTCGATGGAGCCTTGAGACTTGGTGTGTACTGGACAATGCACAATATGGATAAGGAAATCGTCATCGTGCGAGAAAATACATATCATGCCCACGACGCACCTGAAAACTTGATCTTACGTCCAGGTTTCAACACCACCGCCTGAATGTTGGCGAACTCCTCAGAGATACCCACGAAGTTCGTTAAAGCCTGGAAGACAGCGTCGGATTCGCGCGTCGTGTAGAATGCAAATGGGTCGCGGCGGTATTTTTTGGCGAGCGACCGCACCGACTCGTCCCCGTCTTCTGGGGCGACCACGACAACACACATCTGCTTGCGCGAAGATGACAAGCACTTGCGAACGTCGCGAGGAGTAAGCACATGCAAATCCACCTTTGGCTTTTTCTTGGCAACTTCTGGTGAGGGGAAGATCGGGACAGACGGAAGGTCTTCGACAGCACCGGCTTCGAGTGCGAATGAGCGGGTGATGAACGACTTCGCGTTTGATTCGTCTAGCTTCAGCGATTTGTCCGCCGTCTGGTACTTGGAGCCTGATGCATCAACGAAAAGAACCGTTGGTAGTTGCGTATCTGATTCACACGAGGCAATCATAAGTCGTTAGCCGACTGAGGTTCTAACAGGGAGGAACGCGAACGTAAAGCATGAACCTTTGAGCCCAAAGTGCTTGGCAATCTTGTCGTCACTGCCAGGAACAAATCCAATCTGTACAGTAGGCATCTTCTTCACGCGCTTCTTCCCTTGGCGTTCCTCGGTGAAGTGGTCTGCCACTTTGGTCAACCACGACGGAGCCTTAGGTAGCAATATTGTTATCGATGTGTACGTCAGTTGAAAAACTCACATTACCAAAATTTTTCTACCGCATACCTTGGTGCTGACCTTCGTTCCCGCCTTCGTCGCTGGACTTCCGAAGAAGATCGCCGATGGCAGGTCCTTACTGGTTAGGAAGGCATGGACCCCGTTGTACTCGAGCGTCGTCACGAGTCCACTGCTCACGCCGAGCTTCTTCGCTTCACCCGAGTTCTTGACGTATTGAACAATCTCGTCGCGAGAGCGACCTCCGCGGTAATCCTGCGGCCGCTTCTTCTTGGCGCCGAACTCTACATTCCGGACCACGCAAGTTAGATATTGAGTCCATACCTCTCAAGGGGGCGCTCAAAGCCAACCTTTGATGGTCGGGTAGCCCTTGACCTGGTACTTCTGCGCCAACTGCTGGTTCGCCGTCGCGTCCACCGCTCCAAGGCGCGCCTACCGCCAATTAGAACAAATTATGAGCATCAACTGCATCAAGACGCCCATGCTCAATGACGACCGCAGAACGCACGTGCTTCTTGAGCTTCTTGGCCGCCGCCTTGTACTCCGGCTCGAGCTTCTGGCAGTGCCCGCACCTGCCGTCAACTAGCTGTTAGCATCCAGCCTTCAACACACTCACATTTACGACATCCTTCAGTTTACCACGGGGCGTAGAACTCGACGAGCCAGTAGTCTCCGCTCTGCAGCACCTCCTTCTCAAAGTTCTGCTCCGTGAGCACCACCACCGCGTCCCTGGGCCCATACTCGGCCTCCGCGAGCGCCGCAGCGGCCAAAACCAGCGCCAGCGACGCCACGAGCCGCGTCAACGCCGCCAGAATCCCCATGAGAGCTGCTCCGCACTTTCTAGAATGGATCCACGACACGACACTATGTTGTACCATCTATTTGGCACATACTGCGTGTGATCTTCAAACGGCGCGACTGCTTGTTGCGGCTGCTTGATGCAAGCGCTGGGACCTTCGCTGGGAGTCGACGATTGATTGACAAAGGCCCGGAACTGGGCGCGGTGCTGCTATTTATCGTTAGTGGAGTTCTGGAGCTGTGGGAGGCATGAGCGACTCGGAAGAGGACGCGCAGGTGCTGCTGGACGAGCAGGTACTTGAAAGTATCTTTTCTTTTCTGAGGCACTGCTCAAAAGGCTCACATGTGGATTTACCATCGACAGAGCATGGATGAAATGCACGAGCTGGATGGCACGATGCAAGTCAGGTGGAGAATTCGCATAATCAGATCCCGCACATGTTGATCTGGTCGTTGCTGACCTCCTTTTTGGATTGGGCAGCATTGACACCAATGCGTCCCTATCACCGATTCGAAAGAGAACAAAGTCGAACTCTTCCAGCGAGAAAAGCAGCAGCAGCATCGACGGGGAGCATGGTAACTTCAGAGATGATGCCAGTGACAGTGACAGCGATATTAGTGCCAGTGAGGATTTTGGGAGTAGACTAGACAGCAATACGCGCGACGAGCTCCAGTCGTCGCCGCCACTGTCCGATGCAGAGTCGGACGAGCCTCCAGAAATCCCAGGAAGTCCTCTAGCGCAGGTGAGTATCAGCGACGCGCAATTTCATAGTGTTTTGCACCATCTGACTGACATCGACAATGAATTTGTTAGAAACACGATTCAGGAGGTAGCACAACGGCAGTATTTTCAGCACCCGCAGAAACGACAGCAAGAAAAGTGGACATCCTCAAGCTGGATGATGACGAATATGAAGCAAAAGAGACAGAGCAACCACGTGCAATGGAATTTCACACTTCGAGCTCATCCGAATCCGAGAGCGACGAAGAGCAGCAAGGAAATGGCCATGCATCGCGATTTCAATCGAGCGCGTTCGCCAACTTTGACCGACCAAAAACAGCAGCGAAAGAGTTAGAACAATACCGTCACGCAGTTCCCGAAGAATTTTTTAAGCAGATTGACAACGATACTGCCGACGATGACTATGAGTTGGAGAAGGACGATCGAGCTCACACGGACCTAAACGATTCACAGGATATTGAGACAACAGACAACACCTATGAAGATGGTGGACAATCTGAAAAAGCGTCAGTATATAAAGTTCATGTTCCAGTTGATATCCAAGAGCTGTTCTCGGTGAGTTGTGAGCAAATTGTGTGTATTCATTTTATAAGCTAACCTCGATCGTTTAGCTTGTAGATGCGTACATCCCTGAAAATATTGATATCGGCTCTCGGTTGGAGCCATTTTTGCCCGATTTTATCCCATCTGTAGGATTTCCTTTTGATGGAATTGAGGTATGAATGTTTTTGATCGGGCCACTTTTGGTTTGACAAACGTCTAACACCTGGGCCATATGAATACACCAAGATTCCTCGTCCTGATGGCAAGGAAGATTTGACAACTGGAGTAGATGTTGTGCGCGAGGCGGCGGATGTGAGCAATACAGTTGAGCTCGAGCTACTGATGCAAGTAGCACTGGCGAATGACCGGAAAATACGCTTACGGAGCGAAGTGGTACGGTCGATCGACGACGCTACGCACCACCCTAAAGCAATCGACCAGTGGATTGCGAGCGTGGCGAAAGCACAAGCCTCTAAACCTCTCCCACAGGTACGATGGTGCGTATGTATTTGGTAGAAAGTCGACGATAACATTGCTTGTGCTCGTGATAACCAGGTTCACTACAAGAAACCGATGCCAACGATAGAATCGTTGATCGAATTGTGGCCAGAGGAGTTTGAGCAAGTGCTGACCGAGCATGCGTATATTCTAGAGAGACCTGGTGGATTATCCTCGCTGAATTTGGAGCTGAAGGAGCTGGTTCAGCTTGTGTGCGTTTTTTTTGATATCCCGGTATACGACGGATTTCAAGTGCATTCGTTGCATATGCTATTCACGCTGTACGGCGAGATTGAAAAGTATAAGCAGGAGCAAGAGCAAGCTCAAGAATATCGAGCGCAGTTTCGCTATTCGTGATGCGACTGTCGAAATGTTCCCATCCTCAACCATTCAATCACTACGCCTCGGCAAAGGTCCCCGGCCACGCTTTATCCGGTCGATCCGGGTTTTTGGTGCGGTCAAGCTTGTTACACGAGGTGATATCGGTCGAGAAGAAGGCTGTCTCGGACTATAGACCAAGCAAGCAGTAGGCGATGTTAGATTCTTCACAAGACCTAGACCATGACCGAATCGTACCGTGGGGCACTGGAAGTTGAGCACATACGGACACTTGCGTACGACGTCTTCACATAGCGACAAGCAAGTGCGGTAACGCCCGTCGATACCCTCAGAGCAAGTCGACGAGCCAAGCGGGCACAGCTGCGTCGTCACTGCATCGCCCGAGTTGCCGCATTTTTGAAACTTGATGCTGCAGATCCAGTACTTGTACGCATCGCGGCAGTCGTCACAGCCGTACAGGCTGTACTTGTTGTGGCAGCCGAAGCGCAGCAGCATGACGTTGACGTTTTCATAGTAGAATTTGGCTCGCGCGTCAGCTATTGCACCGTCCGCGTCGTCCGCGTCCACGATTGCAGGGTAGTCGACCATGGAGCAGAAGGACAGCGATGACTTTGCAAAGCTCCGGCAGGTTGGCGTCGTCGGCTCTTCGTTGCCCACCACCGCCACCAGCAGCGTCAAGAGCGACAAGGACAGCAGCATCACAGCCTGTTCGGGCATTGCTGGCAAAGTGACAGATCGACTGCGTGGAGCTCATAACGGACGTTCAACTATTAATACGAGGTCAATAGTAGTGGCGTCCACCGCTGGGGGATGGCGAGCCGTTCAGGCGCTGGTAGTGGCGCCGCAGGAGGCGGAAGCAGCCGCCGCACAGCGGCGCGAGGAGCGCGTCCACGATGTAGCGCTTGAGCGAGAGCTTGAACTGCTTGAACGCCTCCATTCTGCTTGGTTGGGCCTTGTATCTCTGTCGGTCTTGCTGGTCGGGCCTTCTACTTCGAAGTGCTCTTGGTTGCTTGGGGCGAAAAGCGCTTGTGGGTCGCGTCGCCAGTCTGGGAATGCCACTGCGTCAATCATTTTCGGATGCCCGCTCCAGTGGTACCGCATGCTCCATTTTTCTGGATGGGTGACGACTTTGACTTGTGCCGAGTATGCGATAGGGTGGCACCGCCAGCCATTACTGCGCCGGCCGATGCAGGGGTTGATATGTCGCTTGCCTCATGCGTGGGGCCGCGATGAACCTACTGGCGCCACGCGCGCCACGGCGTACCTCGCGCGCGCCACTTGTGCTGCGCCACGGCGTCCTGCGCCTTGAGCGTGCGCAGGCGCTCGACCAGCCGCGGGATCCAGCGCGTCAGGCAGCGCGCGAGCGGCGCCAGCAGCTGCGAGCAGAGCTGCGCGAGCGCGGACGGCAGCTGCATGGCTGGTGTTACACTGAGGCTGGGCTTGGGGCTGGCGCTGGAGCTGAAAGTTGGCGAGTGGCCGTTGGCCGCGAGCGTTGAGCCGCGGAGCCCATGACGGACGGGCGACGCCCGTCCATCGACGGCGCTCACGAGAGATGGCTGACCGCCACTAGCCGCTCCGTGTCGCAGCCGCCCCACAGCCGGAGGTGATGGCTTGAGTATCCAGGCGCCGGATTGACCGTGAGCACGGGCGGCAATGCAACTCGCCAGTCGCGCGTAGCTCTTCGCTCCCTTCCGCCCCGCCAGCCGGACCGCGAGCGCGTTCCGGTGCGACTAAGACGCCGGGCCACGGCAACCTCCAGCTTCCCTCCATGATGCCTGACACTCGACCATATCGACGCCATGAGGAAGGCCGCGACCATGCCCACGACGGCGCGCGAGCGCTCGCAGCGCCTCGAGCCGCTGCCGCTGCTGCGCCGCCTGCGCACGGCCGCGACGCTGCGCCGGCCCCCGGCCGAAAATCCGACGACCCCGCTGGGCGTGACGGGGCTGGCGCTGCTCAGCAGCTTCGGCCGCGACTCGTCGCCGCTGGTGGCGCCGTCGCCGTCGCCCGCGCCTCGCCGAGCGCTGACGTCGGCGTCGTCGTCGGTCGAGGACCGCGTGCGCGCGGGCGACGTGGTGCACGCGGGCTGGCTGGGCGTTGAGCGCGGGTGCAAGCGCGGCTTCGCGTGGCGCTTCTGCGTGCTGGACGGCGCGCGGCTGACGTGCCTGGAGGCCGACGCGCCGGGCGCGCGCGTCGTCGCGCAGCTCGAGGTCGCGGCGGTCGAGCGCCTGCCGCAGCTCAACCGCGCGCTCGCGCTCGTGGGCGCCCAGGGCCGCCGCCTCTGGCTGCACGTGGACCACTGCGAGCGCAACTACGAGCAGTGGCTGCGGTTGTTCGCTGCCGCGGCAGCCGTCCGGGCCCGGCGCCGCGACGGCTCCGTCTTCCTACGCAAGCCGCTGCCGACTCCAGAGGGAAACGAGCCCCCCGCGGGGTTCGCCGGCTGGATCCCGCGCTTCCAGCGCGCGCGGCTGGCGCTCGCCATCTCCTGGAGGTGGGCGCGCCCGCAGCGCATGTACTGCGCGCTCCAGGGCCGCGCGCTCACGGGCTTCCGCGTCAACATGGAGGGCCGCTGGGCCGACTTCTTGGGCGTCGTCTCGCAGGCCGCGGCCGTCGGCGAGCCCCCGAGCGTCGAGCTGCGCTTCGCCAACACGCGCGCGCTCGTGCGCCTGCAGGCCGCGACGCCCGAGCTCACGCGCCGCTGGCTCGAGCGCCTGCAGCGAGCGGCGGCCATGGCGTCGCCTGCTTGAAGCTCAACCCATGTGGAACAGCCGAGGTTCAACCCGTTCTGGCTGTTGCAGTCGATTCGAGAATGCGATTTTAGCCAATCCGCGAGGAGAGAAAAATTGGATTTAGCCAATCCGCGGCGACTATAATCGTTTAGTTCCGCAAGAGCTCGCATTCCAAGCGGCTACTTTTGTAAAGAACGTATAAATACCGCCGCTTTCTGCAAGCGCAGATCGCACATAGCAGGGGGCGTGCGTTCAACACCGAGCGCTTTCTCAGTCTTCCACCGGGGTGTTTTCTCCCGGGTCGAGGACGACAGCAAGCGCCTGGAGCTCGCGCGCCCGCCGGCTCCGAGCGGGTCCTCGCCGGCCGCGCGCGCGTACAAAAGCCCAGCGGACGCCCGCGCGCCTCCACTCGCGAAATCGCGGGCTCGAACGGCGCCGGGGGGCCGAGGAACGGCCGCGAGAAGCGCCGCGACGGGACAGCAGAGAGCCTCGAGCCGGAAGCGAGGAATAATCGACGGCCATGCAGTTCTTCAAGCAGCTGACGGACCCGGCGCTCAAGCGCCTGTACAAGTTCGTGCTCAAGCGCATGATCGGGCGCTTCCTGGCGGCCGACGAGCTCGACCTGGACCAGCTGGACGTGCACCTGCGCGCCGGCCGCATGGAGCTCTGCGACCTGCTGCTCAACGCCGACGTGCTCAACGCCGAGCTGTGCGAGCCCGCGGGGCTGCCCTTCCGCGTCAAGAAGGGCTACCTGGGCTCGGTGCGCGTCGCCATCTCATACGCCAACATCATGAGCGAGAGCTGCCTTGTCGAGATCGACGACATTGAGGTCGTGCTCGTGCCTGTCGAGAAGTACGAGCGAGAGGAGATGGAGCGCATGGAGCGAGAGGCTGCCGCGGCGGGAGGAAGCGCGGCCCGCGCCTCGATGGCCCCAAGCGCCTCCGCTAGCGACGCCGGCGCAAAGGACGCCGAGCCCGTCGACGAGGTGTCGCAGGAAGGACTGGACTTTGTGGCGAGCTGGATTGAACAGGTAACGTCCAAGATCAAGGTCACGCTGTCCAACATTTGCCTGCGACTCGAGACGGGCGAGCAGTACAATGGGCGCTACGTGGCGCTGGTCTGCCGCCTCGAGTGGGCGCAGCTCACGGATGAATCCGCTGCCGATGTGCAGAGCGTCTATGGCCGCAACAGCTTCGACCATCCGGCAGGTATGTACGGGTCGCAGACGCTGGGTGGTGCGCAGTCCATGGCAGCGAGCTCGCTGTTCGGGATTTCCCAGAAAGGAATCAAATTCCGCGGTATCACGATGGATTTGTACCTGAGCTCGAACGACGACGGGATCGACGAGCCCCTTTCCACACAGTTGGATACACTCGTCGTGCACCCATTCCTCGATAGCGATCGCACGAGGCAATGCTACGTGCAGGTCAAAGTCTCTCACTACGATGTACTTGAAGCCCCCACTGTCGATGCAGACGTTTTCTTTCATTCGATTCGGGTCGTGCTTCAGCCGCAACACTTTCCCGAATTTGGCAAGCTCATTGATGCATTTTCGACAGGCGCTCAGCCTGGAAGCACCCATCACCCGCATAACGCTGCTTTCGGCTCGATATCCATGCTCCAGTCCGTGTGTGATTCAAAACCGCGATGGATGATCGAAGAAGCCACGACAAACGGTGCTGGAATTGGATCGACCTCTAACACTGACGGTGGGGGTTTAGACTTATCTTACAAGGAATTCCAGCGAATCGAGCAACTGTTGATGCAGTACAGGCAGACTCACGAGGATCTTATGCAAATGAGTCGTCGTGCTGGTTCTGATGCCAAGTCTCCAACAACTCTTGATAACTCAGTTATTCAACCACGAAAGCTGTCACTTGCAGAGAGCGTAGAGAGCGTGGGGCTGTCAGATTTGGACGACGAAGACGACTTCTTTGATTGCGATACTGGCGCCTCCGGGTTGGGGGCAAGTGCTTCAATAATGGGGCAGTCGATGTATGCATCTGCTCGCTTTGATGCTGACGATACCGACAGCGTCGAGGACGACAGAGACCAGTCAATGTCTCGATCAACTATTAAGGGCGCGGCTAGACAGTCTAGACAACTACAGAACCGTGTGAAGCTGCATCTTCTCGAGTTTCAGATAGTGCTTCTGTATGATGACTTACCGGACGATGACGACAACTTTGAAGCCCACGAAGAAGAGGTTGACTTAAGTGAATCGCAGCGACCTGCGGCACCTATGCGGTTAAAACCATTGCCATCTGTCGACGGCCAAGAACGACTGGAGATTACTTTTAAGGACGTGATCTGCTCCAGCCTCGTGTATTCCGGATATACAATAGTCACATTAACGATCGGAACGCTCGAGGTTGCGGAGAAGACACTGCCGCGAATGTCGTTGGATGTCGTTGAAGATGAGTCTGCCATGCTAACGACCAAGATTCTACGATTTACTGATTACTCGCCGGCTAATGGGCGGAAAGTGCATCTATCTACAAACTTGTCGATTCAAGTGCGAATTGATACGAAGAGTGAAGAAGATGGCAACTCTGTTGTCTCGGCATTGAGTGTCCAGATTAAGGCACAACCGCTGCTG
This sequence comes from Phytopythium chamaehyphon, assembly GCA_023334415.1. NCBI lineage: Eukaryota > Oomycota > Peronosporomycetes > Pythiales > Pythiaceae > Phytopythium > Phytopythium chamaehyphon. The sequence continues at coordinate 22,976 of JAASGX010000103.1, read as the reverse complement.
TTTGAGTGGGATATGTACATTCTCGATCGCGCACAACGCTTAATGATGCTGCTCGAAGACCCCTCAGCGAAAGATGGGGTAGCGTTGACTCCTCGCGAATCGAAGGCTGCCGACGAATATGAGAAGAAGCTCGAATTGACAACAGATTGCGTTCGTTTTACTCTTCGCTTTCCGATGGTCAATAGTGATATTATCCGCTTTGGTGCCTCGTCAGCACGAGGTTTGTGTGAAGACAGACTTGTAGTGACACTCGAGGGTGTGAAGGTCACTTCAGTTTCTTCTGATGCAGAGATCAACGAAGACGTTCGATTTTCAAGTGACAAGAAGCGCTTGCCATGGATGTCCGAATTTAACGCCCAGTTTGGCGCAGGCAAAGTTGTGCTCATCACTCCGGAGGGCAAGAGCCAACGCAGTTCGCAAGTTGAGAAATCTACTTTGTTTACTGTCAAGCGAGATGATCGCACAAATGAGGCGTGTAAGATTCGGTTCCGTTTGCAAACACCGTCACACGCAGATATCCGAGCGGCAATTGCGGCGAAGCAGAATCTCACCCAAGATGCAAGTCAGGTATCGGACGTACTTTCAACTAAACCCGGCGAAGAGGATGTCGACGGTGACGATAACGACGGCGGTCGCGTTGGACTGAATGGATGGAGCTTGGAAGCAGTTGCTCGCACAGAAAAGTTCGAAGAGTTTGCTGCCGCTTCGGGGCTGTTCTCAATTGACATATCAGTGCCTAAGGCAGAGGGAGAGTTGTTGAAGGCGTCGCTGGATCGTTTAATGGTGCTCTTTGATGCCCTACTGATGATTAACCCGATTGATGTCAACACGTACAATCAGATGCTGTCAACTGCGACGCTTCGCAAACGCGTAATGGCAAGCTACATGAGCACTCAAGTACTGATTGCAGAGGGGTCAGTCAAGATCTGCGACTACGTCGAAGTACCTCAAAAAGAAGTGCCAGCTTCAGACCTCCGAGTTGCATTAGCACGCCATGAAGAAAACGGCGGTAAGCCGAGGACGGAGCAAGTGCTCTTCACATACCATTTTGCGTTCGAGAAGCTCAAGATTTTTCAAGTTTCGCAGTGGATGAGTCAGTTGGTGTCGCGCGTGCACATTGCAGCACACAACGTGACACTGCTTGAGGAAGATTCGTCTTCAAATGTGATCGTTCCAATTATTTACAAGACCCCGCACGGTGTGTCCGATGCACCGCTGTTGTTCATCGGCATCGACATCGTCGATCAAACAAATGATATGCGGGAGATGAAGGTGGAGTTGCACTTGTCGCATTTGAGCTTACGCTACGATGTACGGTCCAAGTGGCTCTTCCAGATGCTCGATATTTTATTGCTGGAGTATCCAGTGCCAATTATCCCGCTGGACTCTGCAAGTACGTCTCCTGAAGAGTACGAAGACCTGTTTCAGCTGGTCAAGCAAGGCTCATATGATACTGTCAAACTAGCAGTCGCGCCAAAGACAGTTTTTACGAAGTTGTTTGTCAACTTTTATGATACGTTGGTAGACTATGCACCGATCGGTCTGACGTCACGTATGATCGTTGTGCTCGGCACCGTTAGTGTCTCGTCGAATGTGGTGAGTACTGCGATCATGCAAGGATACAAAATCACGGCGAACGACATGGAGCTGTATCTCACTCAGTCAAGAACGAGCTATGACGATATTGACGACTCCATTCTTGGCAAAGAACTCTTTACGGTGAGACACGGTAGCGGTGGACGCAAAATGGTCTCATTTGCACAACGTGTTGGCAGTGGCGCGGAATACCCATCCCTTCAAATGTTTCTCGAGAAGTTTGGCTTTCTACAGCTGATCACCATGGATTTTGTCGACGTTTTCCTGCGTGCGGTGGTACCCCCTCCAAAAAGTGCTCTGGGTAGTGCCGCGCTTGAAGAAGAAAAGAAGCCTGCTTTCCCGGAGTTGTCAGTCGAGCTCAATCTGGGCACTGCAAATATTTATGCTTGTTTTGATTCTTTCAACACTTTCATCGAGCTGCTGTCAAACTGGGCTGACCAGCTTGCAGTCGAACAAGCACCAAAGGATACTACCGCTTATGTTGGCCTAGATCGCGTGAGCGACGCGTCGGTTATTACGAATCTCAGCCCAGCTACTACCACTTTGCGTCCGATTGGTACATCGGCAATGCCAATCGCGAGCCTCTCCATCAGCGCAACGAGCAATATCGAAACCCCAACTATTCGGGATTCCCTTAGAGACAGCGCAGATTCTCACCAAGGTGGCACGGGCATCTTGTCGATGATTGATTCAAATGCCTTTGGAGGCGAAAAGAGTTTTTTCCCTGGTGGAATCGCCGCCACTGACACGGAGGCACGTCTGCTCCGCACACGGCTTGACAGTGTCCAAAAGGAAAAGGAGCGCATGGTGCGTAGCGTAGTGATCCACGACGACGAGTTGTCGGCGACTGAGTTGCGAAGCAAGTACGCACGTGACGACAAGCCCAAAGTGCGCATCAACGAACTCGTTATTGAAGACTACTACTCGTCTACTAGAGCTGAAAGACTGGGTGACGAATCGCCGGGGGCGTTCTTGATGGAGCCTGGGTCTCCTACATCCACTGTGGCTGGTCCGGCAATCGATTCATCGGGGGACGATCCGTGGTTCACTCAGTACGACAAATCACCTTCCGATCCCCACCCGGTAGGATCAATGCCTGATGAGCAAGCTGCGCGGTGGATCCCACCAAGTCGTCAGCAACCGAACCAAGACGAAAATCTTTGGTCTCCCGTGAGCTTTGAATCTGCGGAGGGGGCTCTGCGCGGATTTGAAGCGGAACTCGAATCCAGGCCGCCCATTTCCACCGCCGGTGAGGCCAAGGAAGAAGACGAGGATATCGGTGCTATTCAGGAATCCGATGAAGACGAGTATGATATGGACCAGTTCCCGGTTGGTGCGTTCCCTGCAGCATCGAAGAACTGGTGGGGGCTTCAAACTCCGCAAGACGTGGAACTTAGCGACCTTCAAACCGAAGAAACAGGCTCGTCATTCTCACATCACCCAGGATTCTTTGACGACGGCGAGTCTCACGTAACTATGGACTCACACGATATCGACCACGAACACGATACTCCCCATGCACTTTCAATGTCTATCATCGATGCTGGGGAGGAAGAAGGAATGGAGGTGGAACTCGACTTTTCGATGGACCAAGAACTCCAAAAGTCGTTCCATCGGCTAATGGACCTTGAGTCCAGTGACGGAAGAGAGGCAGAGGCGATGCTTGAGGAAGAGGAATTGGGGCGTATCAGCGAAACTGGCGAATCTACCGAGTCTACGGACGGTCTTGATCGTTCCCGACCAATTTCAATGCCGCGCAAGGCTTCGTTCAGCTCCACCACAAGCAGCCAGGTTCCGTCGATTGCACCATCGCAAATGTCACCACCGGATGAACCGACCGCGCGTTGGTTTTACGACGAACAGCAAGCAGGCGGCTCGACACCTACAGGTCCACCCTCGCGCATCTATCCTCACCATGTGGAAGTTCCGATTGGTGGCTCTGCGTCATCGCTGTCGTTTGGTGAGAAAGAGTGCAATGATGCTATCAAAAGCATTGCACGGGAGAACGCAACCCGGAGGGTTGATGGAACCCCGCCTATCGTCGTGCAGCGCGTTTTACTACGCAACTTTAACATCTGCATGAGGTTCTTTGGAGGCAACGACTGGACACGTGACCCGGCTGCGGAGGCTGGGAGGCGAGCAAAGAGTGCACCAACAGGCAGCGAGGATGTCAGCAAGGAGGATCAAGACGCGGGATCGAAGCGTAAAGAGCAGCTACTCAATGCGTTACTGGATAACTATGTTCCGTCCGGCAGCGATGATTTATTTGGCGGCGAGCAAGAAGGCTCCCTCTTTTCTGGTGCCCGAAGCGCACCGTCCACTTTCTTGAGTGACCGCCGCCCAGTATCGAGCGCGAGTGGACCTCGGGGCGTTGTGGGTACGACAACAACAAGGAAGCGCTCTCTGAAGGGAGGACGAAAGACAGAGGAAATGCTTGAGCTCACTGTCACTCGCATTCAGCTGAGACTCGATGTGTTCAACGAAGACGAGCTGCAGCCATTGGCGTCGAATGCAGTGCTAGCCTTTGGCGATCTCGAGATCCTGGACTACATTTCGACTTCGCAGATCCGCAAGATCATTTGCTATTGGAAATCGGATGTGACCCACCCGCGCGAAAGTGGCAGCAGCATGGTGCACGTGCACCTCACAACGGTTCGCCCGGGTCCGAACTTATGTGAGGAACACAGGCTTAGAGTGCGGATTCTGCCGTTGCGAATCAACCTCGACCAAGAAGTCGTCAACTTCTTGCGGCAGTTCGTGCCAAAGGAAGATCCGACAGTTCGAAGGCGAATGAGCAGCACAACAAGTCGCGGCAAAGCTCCGTTTGTTGCTGGAGCTGGTGAGCCAGAACTTGATTCTGGTATTGATACCACCCCTCATGGCGCTGAAGGCACAGAAATGTCCGTCATGAACTTGTCTCCGCACGTAAACGAGACTGCAGTGACGCTGAATGGTTGGTTCTTCCAGAGCATCGACATTCGTCCTTGCAAGATCAAAATTGACTACCGTCCTAACCATGTTGACTATGCGGCCTTGCGCGCGGGCGACTACCTCGAGGTGATCAATCTGTTCGTGCTCGAGGGTATGGAGCTCGTGCTGCGGCGAGTCAAAATGAGTGGCGTTGACGGGTGGCCAGCGTTGGGAGAGCAAGTGCTCATGTCTTGGGTGAATGACATCTCGCGGCACCAAATTCACAAATGTGTTGCGAGCGTGTCGATGCCTCCACTACGGCCGTTTGCCAACATTGGGTCGGGAGCGGCAGACCTGATCTTGCTGCCGATGGAGCACTACAACCGCGACCGTCGTGTTGTTCGCGGTATTAAGAAGGGCGCCAAGAGTTTCCTAAAGTCTGTCACGATCGAGACGCTCAACACTGTCTCTAAGGTCGCACAAGGCACACAGGCGTTGCTGGAGCATGCCGACGACGCAGTCTCGACGACGTCGGCGCATCGGCGGCGACAAATGAAGTACCGGCAGGCAGGCAGCCGTATCAAGCGGAACTCGCGTACCATGGGTGGCGGCGGCATCCGGAGCGCACAGGACACAGGTGGAGGGATTGGTGGCCGCCAGTATCTGACGCAGCAGCCGTCAAACGCGACCGAGGGTCTCTATCAGGCTTACGACTCGCTCTCGCGCGAACTGCATGTGGCGGCCAAGACGATCGTCGCTGTGCCGCTGGTCGAGTACAAGAAGACGGGCTCGCAGGGCTATGTGCGGTCTGTGATTCGTGCTGTACCCGTGGCTGTGTTGCGGCCCATGATTGGCGCTACCGAGGCCGTGTCGAAGGCGCTGATCGGCGTGCGCAACGCTGTCGACCCGGAGCTCAAGGAGGACATCGAGAACAAGTTCAAGGACTTCGGCACGTACTAAACGAAGTTGCTCGTGCATTTTGCTCGGATGGATTGGCCACAGCGCCCTTTTATATAAGGAGACGAAGGAGGTTGTGGTGGACTTGGCGGATTTGACCCTCACATGACTAGCTGACTTTGCTTGACCGCGTTGGCGTTGAAGCTGGCTCGCCTCTTTTCCATAATTGATTTCCTCCCTTGCCGATCGGGTGGCGACTGCATCACCCAGCAATTTGACTCGGAAGCTGTCGCCACTAAGCAGCCGAGGTCGCCAATCCACAGCCATGGCCGAGAGCAAGATCAACGACGCCGTCAACAAGATGGTCGACGACCTCGACCGCTCGGTGCTGCGCGGGCTGCAGGTGTGTAGGTCTTTGGCTCCAAAGCGCGGCAAGTTGCGACTGACTAGATGGAACGCGGTGACAACTGCAGAAAAGCGGCTACCTGTGCAGCGCCAAGTGCTTCGACAACAAAGCCATGAGCTCCGAGCAGCTGCAGAGCTGCGTCGAGCGCTGCCAGATGCCCATGCAGCAGGTGCAGCAGTACCTGCAGTCCGAGATGCAGTCCTTCCAGGTGAGTGTCATTGCTGCATGCAGAGTAGCTATGACAAGCTTTAGGTGATAAGCATCGAGAGCTTGGGCTGACTGACAATTCTGGATGAGCAGAACCGGCTACAGCGCTGCGCCATGGACTGCCAGGACCGCGCGCGCGACTCGCTGCCCGCGAGCGGCAGCCCGAGCGAGGCGCAGATGGCCAAGGTGCAGCGGGACATGGAGGGCTGCGTGGGCAAGTGCGTCGACTCGCACATCGCCATCCTGCCGACCATCAGCAAGCGCGTGCGCGAGGCCGTGAGCCAGGTCAAGCAGGCCTAGGCGCCCGCGTTCTCAGCCTTAGACGACGTCGACGCTATCGAGTTTTATGCCGAGCCCTCCGGCGCAGTCCGCCGGGCCTGATAAAATAATATTCGATCGCTACCTACCGACTATCGAGCGCCATCAAGCTAGAGAGGTGTCAGCTCGCGGGCCGACGGCGGCAGCGAGTCGCTGGCGTCCACCGACACAAAGTCGCTCGAGCTGCCCACGGACGACGTGTGGCGAGACACGGGCCGCTCGTCCGCGTCCGAAGACGCGCGGTGGGTCGTCGCCTCGCTTCCGCGCGTTGGGTCTGCCTTGCCGGCCTCCGCTTGCGCCTGCGCGCGTCGAGCCTCTGCCTTGGCTCGCTGCTGCTTCCGCCGACGCAGCATCCACTCGTAGGTGCCGTACCCGAGCACCATGAGGTAGAGGTGGAAGCCGAGCAGCACGAAGTACATGAACATGCACGGCACCGAGATGAGCGTGCAGGCCACCAGGAAGGCCTCGAGCACGGCGTACGAGGCCGCCGAGTGCACCGGGTCGGCCTCGAGCCAGAACTCGAGCCACAGCAGGCACGAGACGCCGTAGGCCACCTGCAGCACGAACTGGATGGTGCCCGTGACGGCGATAGTGAAGAACTGCGCGTAGTTGGCCTTGCCGATGCACGTCTGTAGCCTGGAGGTCCATGAGAAGTCAGTTAGCTTAACATCGTCACGTATCACGACAGTCAGCAGCCGCACCAGGTGCAGTGGTGGTCGAGCCCGGGCACGGCCTTCCGGCAGAGCGCGCAGTAGCGCGTCTTGTCCCAGCGCGGGCCTGAGAGCTTGACGCCTAGCCAGCCGTTGGGCAGCACCTCCTCCACGTGCCTGGCTGGGTCGATGGCCTCGCAGGACCTCCAGGCCGCCAGCAGCAGCGCCACCGCCGCCACATGCACGCCGAGCGCGCTCACCGTCTGCCATTCGCCAGTCATTAGCGTCACGTATACCACCGCCAAAAGCGTATCTAGAGCCCGCTCACCAGCACGAAGACGCGGTCGGCGCCCGCGTCCGCGCGCTTGAGCAGCAGCCCGGCGGCCGCGACGTAGAAGCAGAGCGCCGAGAGCGCGTGGCCCACGCAGCTGACCGCCTGGTCGCGCGAGTACGGCGCCTGGAAGCCGTTGCGCCGCTGTTCGCCCAGCAAAACGCCGCCGCTCGGGGACAGCGAGCGCCCATCACTCTCGCCCGCTCGGTTTGTTGCTGCGCTGGCGGCGTTGGTGGTGGCGCTGGGGTTCGCGATCGCCACGGCGACCGACGCGGGCGCCTCCATGGCGACCGATTGGGGAGTGGCGCGGAAAATAGCGGCGTTTTTCGAATGGGTTCACTCCGGCGGCACTAGCGGAATGTATCAGAGCGAGAAAAGTATCTTTTTTTCGGGTATTTTTACCCACGGCATACAAACCCCCAGTGGATCGTGGATTTTATGTCGCATTTTAGCTTACATTTACAGACCGCTGATTCGCTGAAATACAAGAAATTACCAGCCAATCACACGCTAGTGATGCCTTCCGCGTCCATTCACCAACCTGATGGCGGCGGAGACGATGGAGGCGGCGGCCGCGCCAACGACGCCAGCGGACGTGAGCGCCCGGCTCAGCGCCAGCCGCTGCGTCCGCGAGCAGGTGCAGGCGCTCAACGAGGCGGTGGGCGCGGCGGCGCGGCGCGCGTTCGGCCTGCGGTCGCTGAGCGCGCGGTCTCCGCCGGCCGCGATCCGCTCGCAGCTGCCCGAACTTTCGCGGTTCGTGGCCTCGATCGGGGCTTTCGGAGACGAAAAGCGCAGCCGGAAGGGGGCGGAGAGCGCGCTCGCGGTGTTCGGAGACCCCAGGGCGCTCTGGCTGAGCCGTAGCGCGAGAGAGAGCGGCGTGAGCGCGCTGCTGGCTCGGCTGCTGGTGGAGGACGCGGTGGAAAGTGGCGGTGGCAACGCGGTGGAGTTTGTGGCACGAGTTTTCTTCGACGCGCTGCTGACGTCGTGCTCAGTGCGGCTTGGGGGACACTGCAAGGCGTGCGAGTGGAGACACAGGAGGCCCAAGTACCCGGCGATGCCCTGCGCATTGGTCTGGAGCACGCTGCTGCCGTTCGTGGAGATGCTCGCGCGTCTGTGGCCAAATGCGATCGGTCAAGTGCTCGAGCAGTACTACGCGGTGCTGCGCCCACAGAGGATGCATGTGAACTGCGTTTTCGCGCAAGTCACTGGCTTCTGGATGCTGCTAGAGAGGTTGAATGGTGTCGTTGGAGATGATGTCTCGGCGTCTCTACGATCAGCACTACCTGAAAGCAACCCCAAGGATTCTTTGCAATTGATGCAGCAAATACTTCGGTTCATGGTGCGGGGCAAGATACTCGGTGACAACCAACCCACTGGCGATCCTCACGTCTCGAGCCAAGGAAGCGACTTTGATGATCTGCTTATGGAGAAATTCTTTTCAAACATGAGGGATTTTTCTTTCACGTGCACACGATCATCCGAAGTTGTTGGCCCAGCGTTACTTAGTGCGCTACGAGATGGGTTTGAGCGCTTACCCACGAACGAAGAGGCTTGGAAGGGGTTGTTCGCATCCAAGATGGCAATTTTGACTGCTTCGTCGTGTTTGATATCCAGCAAAATGGCTCAACAAATTCTACCTGCTCTCTTCAATGCACGGCAAGTACAGTCTCTTCAACAAGATAGCTTCCCCAAAGAGTCCCAGCTTCTACAGCTTGCCGTTGGCGTCGCCTCCCATGTTGATCTCGTCGATCTCGACTCTTTGCTTAAATTACTTGTGTACCTTCTTGATCGACACGCCCGCTGCAAGGAAATCAATTTTGAAGATTTTTCGAGCCTGTACTATATTATTTATACGGCAGTTCATCGGCGAGGCACACTGCGTGCCCACAATGCGGACGGTGTACTATCAAGCAGAGCGAGTACTGTTCAAGTTCAATTACTCAAATTCCAGGAGCGTGTGCTCTCAATCGACCCTCTTGCATTTCATTTGGTCCCAATCAAGTTTATGAGAATATTTTGGCTGGACTGGATGGATTTATCCGACGAAGATGTTGAATCGTTTCAACATTTTTGCGAGCAGGCTACCAAGGACGATGGGCCAGCCGACTACTTGGATGCACTCCAATGGGAAAGCCTAACGACCTTGCTTCCACTTCGCTCATTAGACTCTGGATTTTTTAATATGTCTGCGCGTCTTCAGTCTCATTGGATTCCGCCTGTGGAGCTCGAGTTGAGTGTAGGTATCAAGAGACCACGAGATAATGGTACTGGGCAAGGGGGTCGCATAACCAAAAGAACCGCCACCAATCTCAACCAGGAGCAAACGGAGCGTGTTATGAATGTGTTGCTACTCCCAGAAATGACGGAGCGCATTTGTTCTTTCATGAGTGCGAAGCGTCTTTGCCGGATTGCCTCAGTGTGTAAAGTGTTTGCTGAAGTTAGTCGTCGCGACACGCTATGGAGTGGTTTATGGGTGTCTCTAACCGCGAAAGAGTCCAAGCCAGTCGTGTGCACCCACGGACCCGGATTTCAGCACAACTGGCTTGATATGTACCGAGCACGGTCAAAATCGTGGCGAAAAGTGCGTCGACTACAAAAGCAGGCTAAAACGAAGCACCTTGAAAATGACAACGGCAACTGGCACAACACGGGAAGCCCTGATCGAGACCTCAACGAAACCTCACCATTTCCACCTCATATCTGTGAATACTGTGATTGCAATATTGTCTTGACAAGCAAATTGCAAGCAAATGATCACGCACTGCTTCACAAAACACACCGGTGCAAGTACTTGGACTGTGGCGCATCGCTCTCTTCTGCTGGTAAGTTAGATCTTCACATTAAGAAGTGTCATCGAACGAAACGTCAAGAATGCAAGGAACCGAAGCAAAAGACTCGGGTTGCGTGCGGGTTCGAAGGCTGCAAGAAGACGTATGTGTCCATGAAGCGGCTCGAAACACATCGAAAAAAGCACAACCACTCTCTTGGAGACGACGTTGGCGTGCAAGTTGGCGACATCAAAGACGTCGATATCAAGTCTGAAAATATGGACATCTAAAGTTAGCTGACACTGGCTGAAGAATATCGGCAACACTTTACAAGAGGCAAGGCGATGTCCAAGATCATTAGTGATAATACTCCAACGAGTGCCGTTGTATGGGCAGCTGCCGAACGCATCGGTAAGACAGGAAATCGCGATGAGCTTGAGCGAATTGGCGACTATCTGATCAAGTACGTCCCAGTGCTCTCGCTTACTACGGGCAAGGTTGACTGAGGGATTGAGTTTCATGCCCACTCATTCAGCAAAAATTGGTTCCAAACTGCTGGCGATCTCCGTGCAGTTCGACAGGCTACTGCTGAGTGGCAAGCGTAAGTCTTCCGTTAAATATGCTTGTAAAGTAGCTCTTTGCAAGAAGCAGCATTTGACGCAATAATTGCACCCAATAGACTTGAAATCCCAGGACGACTGAAGATCTCCATTCAGCAAGTACTTGACGAAAACTCCGCGGACGACCAAACCAGCAGTCATTTCTTTGCTCAATACGATACAGCGGCAACTTTCGATCAGGGAACCAGTAATTGTGTGCATCCTACTGTTCAAGAACCAGAAACCTCACATGATCAACAGTGGTGGGGTGAGCAAGAGACAACAACGTACTCTGAGTTTGGTGCTGCGGGTTACCAGAGCAGTAGTGATTGGTCTACTACCGGAGAAGGGACAAGTGGAGCATACTCGGAACAATACGGATCAAATGAACCGGCACCAAGTTACGCGGATGGCGCGCACTACTATGGCCAAGAGCTCTACAACTATGAAACTTACACCGAATACACGAGTAGTGGTGAGTCATCTTATGGGGACTACGCTGACTCCGGCAGTCAGTTGTCACGTGACTATTCGACACATGGCAGCACGACGGAGTTTGTTGAAGCACAAGCTGTTGATGTGGAAGAAGGCCAGATCGCTATTTCTGAAGTGAAGACGACCTGGAGCTGCGGGCAGTGCACGTTTGTAAACTCCGTCAGTGAGGCGTTTTGTGAAATGTGCGTCGGACACATTTCGCTTTCGCAAGACTACGCCGAACTTTACAACACCAGCGTCGTCGACACCACAGCGTTGGTTGCTGATAACAAAACTAGCAATTGCGGCTCAGGGAACGCATCCTCGCCAGCAGAGGTAGAATTTTCTTCTGCGTCATTCAGCCCCGATGCAACACACGATGTCGAGTCTACTCGCACTGCGTATTCAACCTGCGAACAAGGTTCGCCGCCTCCAGTTCCTGTGGTTGCGCAACCTGCCCAGCCTTGGAGTCAAGAAGCAGCGGAGCAGCCGTCTCGGTGCTTCTCACCACCGATTTCTCCTGCGTTCGCGCCGTCAGCTCCTGATTTCGACGAGGAAGACGGCACTGAGTGTCAGGCTTGCGGTCCCGTCAGCGTCGAACCAGCCACTGGAGTCCCCGACACTGGTAACCCTAGCAATCCAAAAGTCGACGAGGTTGATTTCCTGGCGCTCGCATTCCAGCGCAAAACCGCCTTGGGCAGTAGTGGAGAAGCCACTTCCCACGACAAAGTGAGCCACATCCGCCACGAGCAGTCCGCAGACTACGTCTGACCAGCCAAGCTCACAGCATCTAGAGGCAGATAGAGCGTAGTTAGATTTTGAACCATCAGTCATGCAATTGCATGGGACGTTGCTTCTGAATGCGTGACATGCGTGACTCGCCAAAGTCGGTTTGCGCAAAAAGCTCATTTCAGCATCCACCACCATCAAAACCGCCACGCACTTGGTTTAGAAGCTCTTCGTCTTCCTCGCCATGCTCCGCCGCCCGCTGCGCTCCCTGCGGCCCGCGCGCGCGCTCAGCTCTCTGGCTGCTGGCTCCGCACCGTCTCCCAGCCCCAACGGAGCCCCCGCACCGGTCCTGGCGCTCGCCAGGCCCGCGTACGCGCTCTTCCCGGACGAGGTGCACTGCGTTCTGGGGCTCAACGGCAGCGGCAAGTCGCGCTTCCTGCGGCTCGTGCAGCACCTGGGGCCCGCGAGCCGCCAGACGCGCGTCGCGAGCCTCAGCCTCGACGCCCACAGAGCCTTCGTGGCTCGCCACGGGGACCGGATCGTCGCCGACATGCTGGGCGGCGTGGGCTCTCCGAGCGCCAGGGACCTGATCGTGCGCCTGGGGCTGTTTCCGGTGTGGGAGTCGAGGGTCAGGCACCTGTCGACTGGCGAGATGCGCAAGCTGCTGCTAGCCGTGGCGCTGCTCGAGACGCCCAGAGCTACGGTGCTGCTGATGGACCAGCCGTTCGACGGGCTCGACGTGGCCGCGAGGAAGCAGCTCGAGTGGATGCTCGGACAGCTCACCAGGGGCTTCACGAGGCTGCTGGTCGAGACCGGCTTCGGACGCAACCAGGCGTTCGCGTACAAGACGCAGGTGCTGATCGTGGCCAACAGACTCGAGCAGGTCTTCCCGGACATCCTGACGCACGCCGTGCTGCTGAAATCGAACAAGGAGGAAGACAGCAAGGATGCTGCTGAGCAAAATGCCATCCCCAGCGACGTTGAAATTGTCGAGTGGCCGCGCAGCACGGACGGCGGAGCGAGCATGATGCAGCGACTTCGCGCGTTCTTTGATGAGGAGAACGCACGACGCCCGCAGATGGACGACCACGAGATGGCAGGACTCATTCAGGATCTGTTTGACATCGACAACGTCGACTATGACAACGACGAGGATGACTCTGAAAATGGACTGCCAGTAGCCGTGCGGCTGGATGGGGTTTCGATTGCCTATGATGCCAAACGCACATTGCTCGAGAGTGTCGACTTTGTACGCCACCGGCACGAGCACTGGGTTCTGCTTGGCCCAAATGGTTCAGGCAAGAGTTCGCTTATGCGTGTGCTCATGCAAACTCCTGGTCACGGTCTTACGGAGGGTGAGGTCGTTGTCGTCGGACAAACCATCTTTCCTACGGAGAAGCACGATATACACGCTAGTCGCACAGAGCGCGTCGAAGCTATCTCAACCGACCAGCACATCCAGCTCCTCCAGCAGAGTCTAGGCCGTGGCGTGGGAACAAACAACGACAATAGAGACGCAGACAAGCTGACGTTGACAGCGATGGAACTCATCACGGAAAATGCAAGCGACCACGAGCAGAAGAAAGCTGAAATCGCCGCTAAGCTGTTGCGTCTCGATCTCGAATCTATCAGCTCTCGACCACTTGCACATCTCTCGCAAGGCGAACAGAAGCTTGTTTTGATCGCTCGAGCTCTTGCAGCCCGTCCTGAGCTACTCATTCTGGACGAGATTACACATGGGCTCGACCCGTTCAACCGTGCACACGTGCTGCGTGTCGTCAATGCCATCGGTAAACTTGCTGCTAGCAAGACCCACTTGATCCTCATCACACATCATGAGGACGAAATCACGGACTGCTTTGCTAATATCTTCGAAATTCGAGACCGACAACTTGTGGAGCGAGACCAGGCAGCATGAAAGTATAGACATATTTCATTCGGATATACGAACGTAATAATAGCACCCCATTGCTAACCAACGATGATGCTGGGGCGATCGTTCCAGCGAGTGAGCTCAGCCCAGATCGAATACCAAGGTCTCTACTCTGTTGAGCGGCTGCACTTGTTGCAAACCTACATCACCACCAAGTTTAGCGTCAAGCGACTAGCAGCGCTCATATTTGCAACACCTTGGCCATGCGCGGCAACGATCGTACTTCTTGACACATTCCCCCTGGCGCCACCATCGGCTGGCACCAATGCAAATTTCGTGTTTTGGTTACGTTCAACAGTCACCGTTCTCTTTTTTACTCTATCGTTCGTCTTGCAAGCAATTGAAGCAATATCAATGCTGAAGCTGTCGTGGATGCAAATCACATCTATTACCTTTGCCGCTACTGCGGGCGCGCAGCTCAGCGGCTACGGACTGTCTTTGCTGATAGGATTTCCAGTTCCATTTAGCCTAATTCTTGAGTCGCCTATTTGGCTCATTTTGCTGTGGACTTCACTCGCGATCACCTCATCGCACCATATCCGATCCCATCCTGGAGGGCTTGCGGCTCTCTTCGACTTTGCTAAAGTTACGGTCATTTCTGTTTCGCAGCTCGTGGTCTATCCAGCATACAGCTACGTGTTTAGTATAGTTCCTGCATCTTCTCAAGCTGCATTATGCCTGATTTTAAGTAGCATCAAGATTGCGTATCGATACGCCTTGGGGAAAACTGTGAAGGAGCAAGCAGACCGAAAGGCTGAGATTGTGTCGTTCCACGCCGAGATTTCGCACGCATTATTTGTGACTTTCAGCATGCAGAGCGCAAGTTCTATCTGGACGATGGTGGTGTTGCTACTAGTCGACTTAGTACATGCGCTAATTACTTTGCATGATGTTCAATCTCTCGTCTCCTGCCTCGAAAAGCTTGAGCTTAAACTGGAGAATGAGCGAATATATTCGGCGAAGTGTCGAGGGAAAACGAAATCTGTGATCGAACGAGCTCAGTCAGGAATTGCTCGATCCAGTTTTGACAACAAGCTAAGCAGCGACATGGTGAAAACAATTATGATTAATAAGAAGTGCCCTCTAAAAAAACAACAGCGAGGCTTTTTGTCTTCATGGAGACGAGCTGCACGTTTGGCACCAAGTACAACGCTCGTTATTGCGCCAATCCGTGTCCAACCAAGCTCAATGACTTCCGTGACACCACTCCATTCATCGTTAGCAGCAACACCTAAAACAAAGAACGCAGCAGCTGAAATTGAAGCCGAGATTGTGAAAACAGTTCGACAACTGCTATATCTGACCGAATTTGTCATCCTGGGCGAGTTTGTCGAGTTTATCGTGCCGGTCATTTACAGTAAGTGAATTTGCAATTGCATTTTTTTTTACGATTCTCTAACTCATGTTTGTCAGCGTTCTATGTGGCAGTGGTAATCCATTTGCCGAATCGAGCCTACTTTCCGCAGCTTGCAAATATGGATGCCGACAATCTAGGGCCAACATTGCTAAAAATGATGTCGTACGGATTCCTAGAGCTGGTCTCACTCTTCCTAGTTGACTGGATGCTGCGCAGCCGATTGCAATTCTCACCAACAGCACAGCTTGCATTGGTTTTAGAGACTCAGTGGAAACCTGTGGCCGCAGAACTGATCATCTGGGTCGTATACACTGTTCAAGCAACGCTACAACACCATGGTAAGTTGACGACAGTGGGCGAAACGAATTTATACGTTGCTTGTAGTCGTTGCCACTGACGAAAAGTGCGATTGCATTACTACATGCATACAGGAACCGACTACAGCTTCGCGTTCTCGTGGCTGCACAAGAACTCAACCTCTGACGCTGTTGGGCATCATTAGAAAAGGGCTTAAATGTTACTAGAACATTTGCAAAATTTGTAATGCCATTGACAAGCTAACGTTTATTTAGTTGTTGCTGCGCCAAACTACTCGGCGTACGGACACTCGACCTTGTTCATCTCGACGTACACCGACTTTAGCTGGGTCCATGATTCAACACCCGCAAGACCATTCTCACGGCCAAGACCCGACTTCTTGAATCCACCCCATGGAGTTTCGACTGGTGCCAAGTTGTAGTTGTTGATCCAGGCCGTACCAACTTGCAGCTCACCAATTACGCGATGGGCACGCGTAATGTCCTTCGTAAAAACGCCAGCTGACAAACCAAACTCGGTCGCATTGGCACGCTCAACAACCTCCTCCTCCGAGTCGAACGGAAGAACCGACATGACCATGCCGAAGATCTCCTCACGCACAATCGTCATGTCATCGTGGCAATCGACAAAAATGGCAGGCGTGAGGAAGAATCCGTCCTTGGTGGCTTCAGACGGCATGAAACGCTCACCACCGCCCTTGAGAAGCGTCGCGCCTTCATCAACTCCCTTGGCAATGTAATTTTGCACCTGCTGCATGTGCTTCTCGTGGATCATAGGTCCAATGTCCGTCGTGGGATCGAGCGGGTCACCGATGCGTAGCTTGAGCGTGCGCTCGTGCAGTCGCTGCACAAACTTGTCGTACACCTGACGCTGTACGAACACGCGCGTGCCGTTCGAACACACTTGGCCCGACGAGTACCAGTTGCCCATCATGGCGCCCGCCACCGCCTCCTCAATGTCTGCGTCCGCGAACACGATCAGCGGCGACTTGCCGCCGAGCTCCATGGTCGCCTTCTTGAGTCCGCGCGCGGCAGACTCGTACACACGGCGGCCAGTGCCGACCGATCCCGTGAACGAGACCTTGGCCACGGCAGGGTGTTCTACCAGCGCGCTGCCGGTCTCTCCCGCGCCGAGCACGACGTTGAACACTCCCTCCGGAACGCCGGCCTCGAGGTACGCCTCCGCGAGCTTGAGCGCCGTCAGCGGGGTCTCCTCCGACGGCTTGAAGACCATGGCGTTGCCGAACGCGAGCGCGGGCGCCGACTTCCAGGCCGCGCTCTGCAGCGGGTAGTTCCAGGCGCCGATGCCGGCCGTGACGCCGAGCGGCTCGCGCCGCGTGTATGCCCAGCTGCCTCCCGTGAGCTCGAGCATCTGTCCGCCGACGGAGGGCGCGACGCCCCCGTAGTAGTTGAGGCAGTCGGTGGCGCTGAGCACGTCGACCACGAGCGTCTCGGCGATGGGGCGGCCCGTGTCGAGCGTCTCCAGCCGCGCGATCTCGTCCGTGCGCGCCGTCAGGATGTCCGCCGTCTTGCGCAGGATGGCGCCGCGCTCGGCGGGTGAGAGCCGTCGCCAGTGGCGCTGGCCCGCGGCCGCCGCGTCCACCGCCGCGCCCACCAGCGCCGCGTCCGCCGCCTGGAAGCGCGTCTCGGGCCGCCGCGTGGCCGCGTTCAGCAGCGAGAACTCCTGGCCCGCGGCCGCCACGTACTTGCCGTTCACGAAGCTCTTGACCGTGCGCGCCGCCATGCTGAGGAGCGGCTGGGGCTTGAGCGAGAGCTGGGGCTTGAGCTGGAGCCGGGGCTTGGGGAAATGACGGAAGATCGCGGACGGCAACACTTGGGCGTGAGGAACCTGCGATACGGCATACCCTGCGACACTGCGCAGCTGGTTTGGCGAGTCTCCCACCAAAATGTCAGCCTTCCAAACGGAATAGCGACACGTTTTCACCTAAACAATGCGGAATTGAACTAGAGTGATGGTCATGCGGTTGCAACCGCGGGTCCATACAGACGGCAAGAGAGCGACAGGCGGGGACCATGCAGGGCGACCCGCGCGACGCCGAGCTCATGCGGGTGCGAGGGGCGGTCTCTGGGGCCTCGCAGCGCTGTATGTCGGGCTCCTGACGTGTTTCTGGTTCTGTGGGCGCGTTTTGGGGGCTGTGGGCGTCGCAACAGCTGCGGGAGGAGCTGGCGAGGACGCGCAGGGAGCGCGGGCAGGCGCTGGCCATGGAGCGGCTCGTGCGCGCGCGCATGGAGGAACTGGAGGGCGCCAACTTCGACCTGCACTCTGTGATGGCCACGGCCGAGGCCGAGATCCGCTTCGAGAGCGCGCAGAAGGAGAAGGAGCTGCAGACCAAGGTCGCGGCGCTCACGTCCGACCTCACGTTCACCTCCGCCAAGCTCAAGGACATGGAGCGCCTGCGGCTGCGCAGCATTCGCGAGGCCGAGGAGGCGCGGCAGGCGCTGCAGGTGGACCGCAAGCGCTTCGAGGCGCACAAGAAGCTGCTGGCCACCACGCAGCGCAAGCACGAGAGCGCCATCCAGACCATCCTGATGTCCCAGCAGCAGCAGCTCAGCCAGCCCCAGCTCTCGCAGCAGCCAACAGTGATCCCAAATGCGACGGATCATAGCACTTCTGTCACGACTGGAGTCCAGACCGAGTTCTCGAGCGATGTCGAACCCAAGGCGCCTCAACACGGATACGCAGAGGTAAATCCCCAACACGCCCAGTATCGAGTCTTACGCCGCTCACTCTCGTGCATCTTGACTTTTTTTTTTGTTTTGCACAGGAAAACCACGAAATAATCACTGTACTGGTTAATAGCTCTGCTCGCGACTTTTTTGTGATGCTGCGAGGAGCAAACACCGTCGCTGACGAAGGGAAGGAAACGAAGCCAGGGGTGGACGACACACCAATCTCCGCAAACTCAGCACCAACTGCTCCGACAGAGCTAAATGAATCCGTCGAGATTTTGGAGGACTCTGAAGTGTCAATGGCTTATGGGCATGGTGGGTTATCTCAAAATATTTTTTCGCAAACAGTGGTGCCAGCCCCTGTTGGCCCAAGCCAATCTGCTGCTTTTATTGGAGGAGCAACGGAGCCTGCAACGAACCAGGCTGCAGCAACAACCGAGCGCGCTCAAGAGCTATATGACACTGTTGGGAAAATGCTTGCTGGCGATGTCTCGGTTGTTGCTCTCACCTCAGTTTTTATCAAATACCTCGCGTCTCAGACAGAATTGGAGAGCTCGCTGTTGTGCAGTGCCCTAAGGGTTCTCTACTTGATCATCAATCACAGCGAACGGTTTCAGCAATTCTTATTACTTTCAGCTCCGACATCACTATCTTCGCCAGCTTTGCGATTGCGAGAGCAAAGTCGAGAGAATATGGATATGATGCGCCATCCTCGAATTACAGTGGCTGGACTCCAGTTCGCATCACTTGAAGATTACCTGTCCGCACGTGACGATAAGTCAAGTTCGTCTGGTGCCAATAACGAATCGGCTGAGAGTGCATCCGAGCAGCAACAACTTCGGGCGAAGCTTCTGAGTGCACTTTGCCGGGTTATCAAGAACAATGTTATGGAATCGACTGTCGCAGAAACTGGGTTGATCGTGCTTACTAGCTGGGTAGCGTGCGGTGTAGCAAGGGGAGCTACGATCCGTTCTGACTTCCGCCCAATCCTCCAAAGCAATGTGATTCAAGATGTTGTGCTAGCTCCAAAAGGAACCGTCGAGGCAAAAACAGAAGCCGTTGGGCTTATCACTCTCCTTCTACACTTACCGGAGATTTTTGAAGAGCTCCAAACAAGCACCCGGCGATCATTGTTTCTAAATCGAATTTCAAAAATGCTTGACCAAGAAGATGGCAGTATCAAGAACGTGTCCGGAACACGCAGACTACAGTGTGAAATTATCAAGCTTTTTCTGTCGCTGGCGCTCATGTTTCCATCAAGTGGCCCTCGATATGTGCTGGAGAGCTCGAAGGGCCATCCAAGTGATGCTGACGGACACCGCTCTGTCATCTTTTACGTGGCACGATTGCTCGATCGCGAAACCTTTCGCGCCCGTACCACAAACAGAAAAGGCGACAATCCAGTTGAGGTGGAACTAAAAGAAGATGAAGTTCGTGTGGATTTGATCCGGAAGGCGTTTCATCTTGTTGCGCTACTCGCTCGTTATGTTGACTTGGAGAGGGAGCTCAACGGTTCCAACCATGAGCAAGCATTTGTTTCGGTTTTGTTCTTCCTGCAAAAAGCTGGCATCGACCGCGAGGGAAGCGATTCAATTTCGAGAACAGCAGCAGCGCTTGCAGCATCGATGAAGCACCAGTCACGACGATCATTGGATGCCGGCTGTTGACATTGATAACGACAGATTTTCTATTTTCTAGCAGCCAGTGACTCTTCCCGGCACGGCAAGAAACGTCACACGAAGGGGTGAAAGGTGCGCGTCGTCGACCAAGGAGCTCACTTTGGATCTTTCAACGTCCCGAGCTCATCATGGCGAATGCTACGCAAACCTCGATGGCTTCCCGCGATTTGAGTACGCTCATGACACGTGATCTGCTTCGAACTGATAGCACGACGTCTGACTAGTTCGATCAAACTTGCTTCATTAGCTTGCTTTGAGCTACCAGTGGTTATCGTGACCCCAACAAAAGATCGGCTTCCCGACGAAACGTGCAATCAAATGCGTGCGCCGGCCCTTGACTGCATGAGAGAACCGGTTGCGGCAGATATCGAAGTGATCGATAATGACGACGGCGTATTGAACTGCTTGAAAGGTAATCGAACGGCAATCTATCCAGCGAGTGTGCACTACCGCGGCCAGTCGAGTTTGCACTTTGCCAAGCACTCGATCTCTGTTAACCTGGCGCAACCCGCCAAGCTACTAGGGTTTCCCTCCGACAAGACCTACGTCCTTCATGGACCGACTATCGATGGCAGTTTGATACGAAACCATCTCGCGCACTGGTTGTTCCGAGGCACACAGCGGTATTCTCCTCGAACACGTCACATTGTCGTATTCATTCGTGATGCACTCGATGTCGATGATTCGTCTCCTCAATACCACGGGATCTACTTAGCTATGGAGAAGATCTCGTACGGCCCTAATCGCGTAGGTTTGACCCCTCTTGACCCTTCCTGCGAAACACAGGAGGAACTCTCTGGTGGCTGGGCATGGGAGAACAACCCGCTAATGTACGGCGTCAACTCTCCCAACCTGCTACTTGACAAGTATGAGACTTTGTTTGGCTCTGGGGAGCGACCAATTCTTAATTTTCCGAGCGCCAGCAAGATGACGCAAAAAATGCGCGATTACTTTGTGTCGCCCGAGACTGGCCCTCTTCCACGCCTGTACCACTACTTGTACGAGAACATGACCCAGCCGGACCAGCTTCAAGATCACATCGATATCGGATCGTTTGTCGACTATCTACTGCACACTGAGCTGTCACAAAACTCCGATGCCTACCGGAGAAGCGCCTACTTCTTCAAGGATCGCGGGCAACCCATCAATGCCGGTCCAGTCTGGGATTTTAACCTCGCATACGGTCGCGGTGCGAATCAACAGGATTGGCTCTTCAAGCCCCACACGTTCTGGCGGCGAATCATGTGCAACTACCAGATGGCAGCGCTTGCCCCAAAGAGGTGGCGTCAACTGCGTGCGGATGTGTGGAGTGACGACACTATCCGCGGGTTTATTGACGCTAGCGCTGCACCGCTGGCTAAGCAACTTGCCAATTGCACGGATGCATGGCGCTCACGAAGCCTTCAGTGTGCCAACGTGAAAGTCCATGGAACTTTCGACGAGCACATTCAGGCGCTCAAGCGTGCCGTGACTGGGCGCGCGTACTGGATGGATCAACATGTTGGGTCATTCTTTGCCAAGCTCGACCATCTAGTTTGTGTCGTGGCTGGGGACTTGCCAGAGTATAATTGTGCTCGGAATGGCAGCGATGGCGGCTGCCTAGCAACTCCCCAGAAGTACTTGGAAGCTATCGAGTTTCCGCCCATCCGACAGCCATCGACCCCAAACACAACAGACAATTATGCTTGCAGCTCGAAAGGAGGTGACATCCCGACTGTCGACCACTGCTGGTTGTCTGCCGGTGTATACGTTGCAGAAGGAACACTTACACCGTTTTGTTCGGGCTATGGATTTTGCCCGCCGGGGCCGGGCGCGAAGTGCACTTGCAATCCAGGCCATAATCCCCCATCTTGCATGCGCAGTGATGCGCCCATTGCTCGTCCAGGCCGATCTCAACTTCCGGAGCTGGGAGAAGTGGTTCAGCCTGTTGCTGTCGCCGCCAAGCACACCCACAAACCCCAGCCCGAGTACTCCTTCGTTGTATTCAGCGCGGTTTGCTTCGTGATCCTAGTCGCATTATTTACTCGCAAGCGCCGCATTGGCGAGCGGTCAATTCTTCATCCGAGTGGAATCCGAGGTAATGGCGCTCAGGATAACGGAGGTCTTCACAGCAGCTCGCTTCCGTACGGAACCTAGAAAGTGGAGGTTTGCATGATAGCGAAAGTGAATACAACCAGCGTAATGTTGAATCGAGCTCAGCTACCTAACGCTCATTTCGCAATTACTACTGACTCGACTCGCATGAATACAAGCGTGATCTCGATCGCCTGGGTGATAATCTTGCGTTTACATTGCAGCAAGTCCAGCACCTCTTTTTCGTGGTTAACGGTTTTGTATGTGAGCACTCTTGATACGGAGGACGTGGACGGATTCCATCCAAACAACGGAAGAGGCTCGGATGGGTCAAATCGTATGCGTGCCGAGCCCGGACGAAAGGCACTTGCTCCACGCTGATCTAACACAATGTTTGTTTCAGATTCTCTCAGTTGCAGCAACTTCGCGGCGACCTTGTCGAGGTAATGGCAAAACCTCAAACGCACTGTCGAATCTGTCGAAGTGTTCGTGTCTCTTCCCTAGAGTTCTTGTCGTCTTCTCCTGGATCTATCAATGACGCTTGTAGCCGCAGCCATTCGGTTAAACGACCCTCAGTACAACCAGCTCCAGCAACAACTTCGGGATCTTCCAGAAGCCGTGAAAGAACTTGGATCGCAACATTGCAAGCCGATACAATCTCTTCGTACGCAAGGGGATTGGGTGCTGCAAGCAACACTGTGGATACCATACAACACCGTTGCTGAGAACTTCTTGCATGATCATTTTCGGAGTCGAAGTCGCGCTGGCGCTGGAGACAGATAAACGCCTTCCCATTTACCAACCTTTCGACTCCAATCGACGATAAGTATCCAAAAGTGCTCGATGGATTGCCTAAGCATGTCCAATCGCTTTGTAGTTCTGCTCCACTCAACAGCTGCGCCGCACCTGGACACAGCAAACAAGTTGATTAGCGAACAGGTAATAACTAACAGTGAACAAAGCAAAAGGACCTACGAATATGTGACGATCCCAGCCGGTCGAGGGAGAAAATACCCTTTGTCAGCAAGTACACTTGCAAAT
>JAASGX010000102.1:0-45749 GCA_023334415.1 Phytopythium chamaehyphon | reverse complement strand
TGAGGGGGACGAGGCATCAAAAGAGAGCCAAGAACCCACCACCGACTTCCCGAGTCAATGGACAAAGCCGAGCAAAGTCATCACCGCTATTGAGATTGTCTACATTGGAAAACCAAGTAGAAATGACTGCACTATAGAAATGATCCTGTGTAAGTACGGTCTTGCTCTTCCAATTGCAAAACACATGCATCCTATACATCGCACCGCGCTCGCACGCCTACTTTTGCAAGATCACGCACATGTCCGACATGGAGCAGCCACTGATGGTGACCATCGCCCAGATTGTAACGTGAAAATGCCATCAATGACACACTTCCAGCAGGACAGAAGCCAGCAAAAGAAATACTACCTTTAACGTCAACTCGGTCAAGCTGTACCCATTTCGGGTTCGCCACTAAAGTTTCGTAGTGAGTACTCGTCGCCGACTCATGATACATGCAGGCAGCGGCTGCTGCTTGAGCGGCAGCAGCTACGCCGCGGCTGCAGGGTCCACGGCGTGCGGGTCCCTGCGGGCGCTGGCTGCGCGCAGGTGCGTGTTGCGCGAGGCCTCCTGGGCCAGAGCGCGCCAGTCCGCCCGCCGCAGCCAGACGAAGCCCGCGACCGAGAACACGGCGAGCCCGGCCGTGTTGCCGACCCAGAGGCCGGCGACGCCTGCGCGCAGCGAGACGGCGAGCGTGACGCCGATCGGCACGCCCAGCACGAACACGCAGACGAAGTTGAACTGCGCGCCCAGCCACTGCTTGCCGCACGCCCGGAAGATGGCCTGCAGCCCGTACGTGACGCCCACGAGCGGGATCATGGGCAGCAGCTGGTAGATGAGCTCCGTCGCGGCGGCGGTCGCCTCCTCGCTCACGCTGTAGCTCTGCGCGTACCGCTCCGCGCCGAGCGCGATCAGGAGCGTGGCGAGCAACGCCACGATGAGCGACGAAGCCATGACGAGCTCGCTCACGACGGCGGCGCGCCGCGCCTGAGTCGCGCCGAGCGCGTTGCCCAGGCGGATGGCGCCGGCGATGTTGACGCCTACCAGCGGCATGAAGCAGAACGACATGATCGACACGAAGATGCCATTCGCGGTGATCATGACGACGGCGTTCGGCAGGATCCCCGCCAGCAGCGAGATGGTCGTGTACCCGAGCGTCTGGAACAGGAACATGAGCGCGCCGGAGGCACTGAGGCGACCCACCTTGTCCACAAGCGCGCGAGCCTCGACCCACTTCCACCCCGGCCACGCTGTCGCGAACGCTGGCGACCGGACCACGTACGGCAACAGCACCGCCGTCTTGACCACCCAGCTCACAGGCGTTGCGAATGCGATGCCAATGTACCCGAGAGACGTGTAGAACGACAGGTAATACGCGAGCGATACGCTCACGACCCAGCCCAGCAGCGACGAGATCACGAACGGTGCCACGATGTTTTGCGCCTGGAGCGCGCTTTTGAGCAGGCCGTAGACGATGAGCGGAGGCACGAAGAGCGAGTTGATGAGCAACAGCGAGCCCGCGATGTGTGCGATCGATGGGTCTTGGCCGAGCGCCTCAAGGACCGGCGCTCCCGCCCACATGACGCCGAGCACGACCGGCGCAGCGAAGATGTAGACGACGAGGCCAGCCTGGCAGAACAGCCAGAGTTCCAGCAGCCGCGAGCCCCCCACGGCCTGAGCGCACAGCGTGTCTGTGGCTGACGTGATGCCTTGGTACCAGCCGCCGACGACGAAGGTGACGACGAGGCTGAGCAGGTTGAAGCCCGCAAGCACGCGCGTGCTGTCGTGCTCGGCCGCATGGCCGACCATCATGCCGAGTATGATGTCCGGCATGATATCAAGCATGGCTGTGAGCGTCTGAAGGTCAAGCAGAGAGCGTCAGTCGACGAGCAGCGCCATCGGAACGGGGCGACACGCACGATCGGAACGGCGAGCTGCACGAAGTGCCTGGACTCGTGCACCGCGATCTCCCACTTGCTCAGCAGCGCGTCGGCGTCGGCCTCCGGCTTGGCGACGTTGCCTGCTGCAGCTCCGCCATCGGACAGTCGGCCGTCTCCAAGCAGCAGCGGCGTGTGCTCTCCGATGTCGGCCGGCCGCGGGTCCTCCATGGCTCTGGGTCGATTGGGAATGTCCGAGAGCTGCCAGCGGAGCAGGCTCTGCTCCTCGAACTCGTTCTGCGCCAGGAACCGCTGGCTCGGGGCGTCCATCTGCCGCCACTCACCCGCCAAGTGATCCCATGGCGGCGGCGAGGCGAGCCATCTCCCAGCGCGAAGTGTATCTTTTCGGCGGCGCGTGCTTCGAGCGAATGAAATGCTGCGCCCGGCCTGGCTCTGACCGAGGCTAGTCACTTGGCGAATGGCCTGGGCCACTCTCGAGCATCTCGGCACCGCGTCTGTAGCGCGACTGGCGCGGCTGGGGCTCATCTTGCGGTTCGACTAGCGCACCTGATAACAACCGAGCAGCTGACTGCCTGCCTACCCGATCAACAAGATGAAGTCAACCTGTGCTCACCATTACAAGGGTTGTTTGTACAATTCGACTCGCAGCTCGAGGCCGCATTTCTCCATACACATGAAAGGACCGCGCACGCTAGGCGGCGCTCGCGGGCTCGGATTCCTTCTCGGGCTCGTCGAAGCGTAGCCGCGTGTTGTGCTTGGCCTCGTGGGCCATGGCCTCCCAGCTGAGGCCGTTGAGCCACACGGCGCCGGCGACAGCGAACGTGGCCATGCCAGCCATGTGGCCGAACCAGAGCCCGGCGATGCCCGTGTCGAACTTGATGGCGAGCAGCAGCCCCAGCGGCACACCCAGCAGGAACATGAAGAGGAAGTTGAACTGCGCGCACAGCCACTGCTTGCCGCACGCGCGGAAGACTGACTGGATGCCAAACATGAGCCCGAGCAGCGGCACGATGGGCAGCAGCGTGTGGATGAGGTCGGTCGCGACCTGCGTCGCCTCCACGTTGGGCGTAAAAATCTTGGCGTACGGGGTCGCTACCAGCGCGATGATGCCCGTGGCGATGCTGGCCACCGACACAGCCGAGCTCAGCACGATCATACTGATGAGTCGGGCGCGGCGGGCCTGGCCGGCACCGAGGGCGTTTCCCATGCGGATGGCGCCGGCTACGCAGATGCCAAGCAGCGGCATGAACGACAGCGCCATGACCGATGTGAAGATGCCGTTGGCTGTGATCATGACCGCAGCGTTCGGCAGCAGGCCGGCAAGCAGCGAGATGCACGAGAAGCCGATCATCTGGAACGTTGACATCAGCACGCTCGAGGCACCGAGCTTGGCCACCCCGCCCACAAGCGCCAGCGCGCGCTTGAACTGCCAGCCAGGCCACGACTCGATGAACACGCGGTTGCGGAGCACCACCGGAAGAATCACCAGCACCTTGACGGTCCAGCACACGGGGCTTGCGAGCGCGATGCCGTAGAACGACAGCGATGTGTGGAATGCAAGGACGTACGCGAGCGTGCCGCTAACAGCCCAGCCCACGAGCGACGCGGTCACGAACGGGAACACGATGTTCTGGGCCTGGAGCGTGCTGCGCAGCACCGTGAAGGCGATGCACGGGAGCACCAACAGCGAGCTGATCATGAGGAGCTTGCCAGCGAAGGCCGTGATCGTAGGGTCTTGGCCGAGCATCGAGAGCACCGGAGCGCCAGAGCACAGGAGGGCGATCATGAACGGTGCGCAGAGCATGTAGACGAGCGCTCCGGCCTGGCAAAAGAGCCACAGCTCCTCCATGCGCTTGCCGCCGTACGCCTGCGCGCACATGGTGTCGATGGCGGACGAGAGGCCAACGATGAGCCCGCCGACCAGCAGCATCTGCACCAGGCTGGACAAGCTGAAGGCCGCGAGCACCTGGGCGCTGGTCTCGGCGTCGGCCGTCGTGTGGCCGATCATCATGGTGAGCACCATCTCCGGGAGCATCTCGAGCATGGCGGTCAGCATCTGCGGCGTCACAGCAGCGTTAGCCTCCGGTGGAGCGGCAGGGCATGGCGCATCCGTCCGTTACCATGGGGATGGACAGCGAGATCAGGTGCTTGGCCTCCTGCGTCACGAGCTCGCGCGACGGCAGGTGCGCGTCCGCGTCCACCGCGGCCTTCTCCTCCTCGTCCAGCAGCGCGTCGAGCTTGGCCACGTCCACGAGCACGGGCGGCTCGGCCAGCAGCGGCGTCGCCTCGGTGGACCACTCGTGCCGCACGTGCGCGCGCCGCACCGTCGGCGACTTGGCGGCCTCGGCGTCTGCGACGGCCGCCGCGGCCAGCAGCTGCGCGGCGTGCGCCTCCTGCGGCTCCTCGAGCTTGTGCAGCAGCTCGTCGTGCGCGATGAGTGGCACCTCCATGGCTGCGGCCGGATTTGAGCTCTGCTGCGGGCGTGGCTGTGGATTCGACTGTGGCAACGGAGGCTGAGGCTGAGCGCGAGGCGAGCTACGACTCCAGGGCTGCAGGAGAGCTCTCGCCTGATGGGCGAGCGGACTGATGTGTGAGCAGACCAGTTGACGCTTGACGCATACTGCTTGCGAGTCAAGCCGCAGATGCGGCTCTCTTGGTGATTACGGCCGGGCTTGTACGGTAGGCTTTCCGTTATATAATATGGCGTGGGGCACACCAAACGCACCCTCATTCCGACGGGAGTGCGCGTCCCTTGAAGCTGCAGATGGATGGACACTGCGCTGTCGTGAGTTGGCGCCCCGTGCAACTCTGCCTGGCGCGAGGCTCCTGCGCTGCCGCGGCGTCTTTGGTTTCTCCGGGAGCAGCCTGAACAGTACCAATTGCATCGAATCGCCAAGACTAGGCGCGTCCACGTATGAGTGTTGCCAGCGTGGCTGTCCGTCACCGGGTGACGACGCAGCTGTCAGTTCTTGTGAGCTGACACGACTTGCGCGGGACCTGCTTCAGGCAGACACCTCGGCCAATCAGCGCCCCCACGAGATCGAAGACGAGGATGCGAGCGGCCGTGTTGTGTCCACAGTGGGATGTGGACTTGGCTCCGCAGCTGAGGCTCGCGACGCAGAGTGGATCCTTGGCTTTCGTCATGCGTCATGAAGATGTGGCAAGTGGTTGCAGCGCTCTGATAACCAGCAAGATTATGGCATTGCCAAGCACGGAACGGCTTTCATGGAGGTGTTGAAGCATTGCGACGACAACAAGCAGTTTTGAATAAGTGCATCTCGTCTACTAAATGATGCCAAGGGTGTCGTTGCTCCGAGGTTGCAGGAATCGCTGAAGCGCTGACGTGATGTGGCTGAGAGCAATGCAGTGTGGATTTGACTCGGGAAGAGCGAGCACCAGCTGCAGCAAGCGGTTCACAAAGCTCTCCAGGGTTCTCATCTTCGTGTCTGCCGTCGTGACCACACGCAAAGTGGCGCTGGGGAGCCACCACTCATTGGCTAAGAAAGCGTGCAACGGACCGCAGTACCCGCACTTGCTACAACAGCCGTCCGTAGCGCCCTTCTTCTCGTGCTCGCACTTGGACAGGAAACGCAAGAGACATCGAAGTGCCATAAAATCGCCGTAGCCTCGATCCAGGTGGTAGTCGGAGACTCGAGGAGCCTCTGCACGCTGGAAAAGGTCTCGCTTGTTGATCAGTGAATGCCGGAGAGGGAGCGATTCTGGTCGAAAGTATACATCCATAACGTAGCTACCACGGCCGTTGCGCTTGATGCGGTGGCGAATCTCGACCTTCTCAATGCGAGCGAGTGTCGCCACAGTTGCGCTGGTTGAAAGTGTGGTTCGAGTTGCCTCAGCTCTCTTGTGTGTAGCCATAGACGCAGAGGAAGCGTTTTGTCGACGCTCAAAGAGACGACACGTTTGGGGCGAATGGAAAAAGTGGGAATGGAACCAAAGCCCATTTCAAGCATCGTCGAGCGTACCAACGAGCACTAGCCCAAGGTGCTGCATGCACGAATGAAACAGGATATTTGCCTGTCATTATCACCATGGGTAAACATGCGGCCGACAGCTCGAACCGAAAAAATGTATTCTTTGGTGAGCCGAGGTTGCTCTCCAATCAAGAAGCGATAGTCTGAACTGATAATCAATTGAACCGCAGCACAATATGCTAGGAATGCAGTGACATTGCATTGCAAGGCCAGAGCTGAGCCACGGTCATCAACTGTGATCACGAGTCGGTCTGGATATCACTTTCCAAGGGCTGTCCCAACCGAGCTTTTTCATTTTGATGCAAAATCCGAACTCGACGAAAATGTGCGAGTGCATTCGATTCGTCTTTAGATAATGCCAAGCTCGTCTGAGCGAGGGCGGCGAAGAAACTGCTCAAGGAGCATCGGCGCCTGGACGCATGCTCGGCAAGACGAAGATGCGCCAGCGATGGCATTTTCGCTGGCCACCAGATCCAGCAGCCGATTGATGAATGTCTCGAGCGTACGCATCTTGACGTTTCCCGTCGTGGTCATACGCACTCCAGCGCTCGGGAGCCACCACTCGCGAATTAGGTATGCTTGCAATCTGGCGCAGTATTCGCACTGGCCGCCGCCGATCGATGAACGACCAGCATCCTTCGTTCCATGGTAGCCCGTCAGGAACCGAAAAAGGCGACGGATGTAGGCGAACTCTCGGTAGCCGTGGTCCACTTGGTAGTCTGACACTCTCGGCGACGGTGCTCGCTGGAAAATGGCGTTCTTGGCAGGCTGGGAGTGGCGCTCATCGCGGTGGAGAAACACGTCCAGAACGTAGCTGTTGTGGCCCTGGCGCTTGATGCGTTGATGAACCTCAATCTTCTCAATCCTGGCGAGAGTGCTCGTTGCAAACTCAATTTGCTCGGCGGCACGAACGGCTAGCGGTGTCATCTCAGTCCACGGAACAACTACCACCACCGAGGAATCGGGGCCGTCAGGCATTCTCCGCGGCTCGAGGACTGAAGACTGACGTGAGCTTCTCGGTGACTTTTCCACAATAACCTCGCCTTGAGAGACCATTCCTCGTGGTCTGGCAGGTTATGGCAGCTGGCGCGAGCATCAGGACGCGAAGTTCGCTTCAAGTGATAAACCTTCGCGGCGCTGTGGATTACCACAGTCTGTTTGGCTAATTCTGCTTTTGGATGGGCTTTCTAGCCAATCCACCGCACGAACACCATTGTTTGCGCGTGTGACATAGCCGATTGTTTACCCATTTGCTGCCTCAATCCAGCGATGGATGGCAGTCAACAGCGCAATGCGATCGAGAAGCCACAAACGGCACGATTCAGTGATCGCCGTTGTGGCTGGCTGCGATCCACGACACTACCAGATCAAACTTTTTTTGAAGAGGGGGTAACTTCTTCACGCAAGAATGCTTGCGGCTTCAACATGTTCAGGTGCCCCATCCGCCTTAACCAAATAAAGATCCACGAAATGCAATACCAGACCTCCACATGACTCGAAGCACACTTACAGCACCTTGTACTGCGTGTCCTGCTCCTGCGTCGCACTCGAGCTCAGAGACTTGCGCTCGCTGGACCCGTTGCTGGCCATCTTTCGCCCTCGTTCAATAGACAGCGCGCGCTGAAGAGCAGACAGCCACCGGTCAAAATCCGAGCGTGAGTCGCTCGCGACCAGCAGCTTTCGTCCCGACTCCATCGTAATCTCCAGGCAGAGCTGTTTGTTGCGCACGACAACAACGTGGCATACGGTGAGGCTCCGTAGCAGCGGGCCGTTGTCGCTCTTAAAGTAGCAAAGCGTCAATCCGTGCAGCGTAAAGTATCGCTGCTTCCAGCTTTTGACAGTGCCTCCTTCCTTGCGCAGCCAGCCGCTGCACACTACCAAATCCGATGTCTCGGCACTTGAAACACCCATCTTTGCGTTTGCTAGCATAACTTTGCTTGAGCCAGACATCCGTGGCTGGTTTGAAGGTGCCATGTAACCCGACTTGCGACCTCCAGCCCCAGCCTCTTCTTCATCTTCGTCGTCGTCATCGTCTTCATCAAACTCACTTGAAACCGAGTTTAGGCGGCTGGGAGGCGCACTTCCTCCACCGGCAGTCTTAGCACGCGCAGCACGCGCAGCAGATACCTGGCGCTTGAATGCTGTGGCGGCAGTCACAGCGCGACTCATGTTGTTCAGTCGAGCCTCGTGGTCTTCCTCTAAGTCATCATAGTCAAACTCGTCATCTGTGGAGAGGGCAGCCTCGCCGTCGTCCTCATCATCGGCGTGTTCCTCGATAAATGACTCGGTAAGGTTGACAGCAGCATGAAGAACACGGTTCCACGCCATCATCTCTTCCTCGCAGCTCGCGACAACGTGCAGGATACGTCCATTCTGAAATTGCACATCGAGACAGAATGGGCGTTCATTACCAATCGCCACGCCACGCACCGCACCACAGCCCAGAGGGTTTTCGCCAGGAGCAACCGCATACGACAGTTTGTTGCGCTCAAGTGTAAAATATCGACGCTTCCAAGAGCGGAAGTTCTTGCCCTTCTTCAGCAGCCAACCTTCACCGTTTTCAGCAAGCTGAATGCGCTGCACAACTTCAGAAGTACGGCCACCCAAATCGGCCCCATCGGCAGCGTTGCTGTCGTTCTGGTTGTCAACATCGTGGTTAAAGTACTCAAACCACGAGCGGATTTCTTCCGGTGACTCGGCGACCACGCGAAGTGCGCGCCCAGTTGCCAGGTTCAAATCCAAACAGTTGGGGTACACCGTGCAGAAAGCCGCACTCTTGACAACGCCTTGGCCTTTGGACGCCTCGCCGATCTGCTCAAAGTAAGTGATCGAACGGCCCTCGGCAACAAAGTAGCGGCGCTTTAGCGATCGCACACGATAGCCTTCCTTGCGCAGCCATCCAGACTTGCGAGGCGTCGACTCGTCAATACTGAGCGATGAAAACGTTGATTGTCGGCTCACGGATTGCCCCTCAAGCGGCTCAAGGCCAGCAAGGTAGCTGCATGCTCCATCGGCTGAATTCTCAGACAAGCGACCCGACCCGTTTGATGACAGTGGTGCTGTGCTCGAGCTAGCATTAGACAGAGCGCGGCTGAGCTTTCGACGAAGAGCACCGACAGGGGTTGGCGTTAAAGAGGCGTTTGCTGGAGCTGCCGCAGATGCCGCTGGCTGCACAGTCTGGACGTCATCTGGGTCCATATTCAAAACCTCGCATGAAGCACGCAGCCACTTGTCGATGTCGAGCTGCGCATCTGCACTGACACTCAGAACACGACCCGCCTTGAGCTGCAGCTCGAGGCAGTGCGCGCCGCGCTCGCCAATCAGCTTAATGCCGATCAGCTGGCCGTCGCCCTTGGGCGGCTCTCCTGGGCCGTCGGCGTATTGAACCGCGCCTGCTCCGCGCAGCGTGAAGAAGCGCTTCTGCCAAGCCGTGGACCGCTGGCCGCGCTTATAGAGCCATCCCTCGCAGACCACCGACTCCTCCTTGGATACACCGAGGAACGGGGCCGGCTGCGAGGCGTACGGGTCTCCGAAGCACGGCGCCTTGCCGATGGCCTTGGCGATGGCCATGTCCCAGGCCTCGATCTCGGCGAAGGAGTTGGCGGCGATGCGGAAGATGCGGTTGTTGTCCGAGTAGATGTCGAGCGCGAAAGATCGGCCGGGGTTGATGTTGACGTCGTTGACGCGCGCCTCTCCGAGCGGCTGCTCGTTCATCTGGGCGTGGTACTTGATGACGCGGCCCGCGAGTGTCATGTAGCGCCGCTTCCAGGTCTTGAAGTTCTGGCCTTCCTTGTAGAGCCAGCCCTGCATGGTGACGCCCCCTGGCCCGGCGCCGCCGGCCTTGGCGATGGCGGCCTGCGCCTCGTCGATCTCTCGCTGGATGGCCGCGCGCACCGCGTTGTACCACTCGAGGCAGGCCTCGTTCGAGTCGACCTGCATCTTGAGCAGCTGGTTCTTGAGCTCTCCGCGCAGCACGAGCCCGTTGGTGAACTCGGGCGTGAACTCGGCGTCCACGACGCGCAGGCGGCCCTTCTCGTCCACGCCCTTGCCGCTGGGCGAGCGCTCGGCGAAGTAGATGAGCTCGCGGCCCTTGAGCACGAAGTAGCGCTTCTTCCACGACTTGATGATGCTGCCCTGCTTCTGGCCCCAGCCCGAGTGGTCGCAGTAGCTGCTCTTGCCCACGCGCCCGGCCGCGATCACGCCCGCCGCCGTGTACTGCAGCTTGTGGGCCCCCTGCGTCGCCATGGCCTCCTGCTCGAGCTCGGCCTCGGCCTTTCTCCTTGCTCTGGACAGGGCGAATTGCCGAC
Source organism: Phytopythium chamaehyphon (assembly GCA_023334415.1). NCBI lineage: Eukaryota > Oomycota > Peronosporomycetes > Pythiales > Pythiaceae > Phytopythium > Phytopythium chamaehyphon. The sequence goes on along the minus strand of JAASGX010000102.1, from coordinate 35,575 downwards.
TGAGCAAAGAGGAAAAAAAGGTGGCTGCAGTTGACGGAAAGGCGCGAGAGAGGGCGTTTCACTTGAGTTTTGTATGCGAAGGAGGAAGCGCGCCACATGGCAAAACTAGGATATTACTGATAGAGGCGCGCTCCGCCATGAACACATCACAGAACGTCGGACGCGGGTGGCTCGCGCTCAGCTCAGCGAGTTGACGCCCGAGTCGACAGCCAAAAATTCGCATCGCGTCGAGTCGAGTGTGTTACAGTACTGCGGGGCTGATATCCTTGGCTTGAATACATGGACGCACGAGGCGAGTTGCCTCTGCTGGAGCCCTTTCGTCTGTATCAATGATGTATCATGCGGTGGTCCAACACCACGCTAGAGGGCCACAATTTCGCCATTGCCACCATCAACAACAGTACCATCAACCACCTCCACCGCCTCAAGTCCACGTGCCACGCCACATGCAGCGCCACGTGCTGCTGAGGTGGCGAGGAAGGCGGCGACGTGTCCGTTGGCTCCCTCCCGATCATTCCACATGCATGCTGTATGATACCGTTTTGCGTGTCCCACACCACCTTCCCCAAAATATTTACATATCAAGCACGCGAGGGGAGCTTGCGATCCAAACCGAAAGGAACAAGCGGAAGCAGCAGCGAGAAAGGCGGCGGCCATGGACTTCATCGCGCAGCAGCAGGCGGCTCACCCGGACCTGGCGCCGCGCTACCAGAAGCTCAAGGACCTGCACGTGCGCAAGTACGTGCCGCTGCCCGCCTCTGGGCTCCTGAACTGCCGTCAACCAGTCGCTCTGCGCACTGACCGACCTGACCGATCTGGCGGCTCGCAGGCTCTACCATGAGCTCACGGGCGAGCTCGAGGGGTTCGTGCGGGACCCGGCGACGCGCCGCCAGCCGCTGAGCCTCCCCAAGGTGAGCGGCGCTGGCCTGCGCGGGGATGAGCAGCGGGTCTGACGCATTGCGGCCGCAGCTGTACACGGAGTTCATCAAGAGCTTCCAGGACAAGATGAACCAGATCCGCCTCGTGGTCATCTGCGACGCCATCAGCGCGCAGTTCAACGGTGCGCGGGCAACTGGAGAGAAACGTGAGTTGTGCGCGCTGACCAAATCTGAGTGCGTGCAGACGCCGCCGAGGCTCAGGCGTTCATGGAGAACATCTTGACGCAGCTCAACGAGAAGACCGCGCACGAGGTAGCGGCATCTTGGGCTGCTGGGAGCTGAAGCACGGTGCCTAATGGATGTTTGCACCAGGCGAGGCTGCTGTGCAAGATGCAGATCGCCAAGCTGCAGCTGCGGCGCGGCGCCGAGTTCTTCCCGACGGTGAAGACGGTGCTGGATGAGCACAAGGCTGAGGTTGAGGGGCTTGTGGGCGCGGAGCCAGTGGTGCACGCGTCCTACTATCGCGTGGCATGCGACTACTTCAGCGCGCTCGGCCCCGCCGACAAGTTTTACAAGAACGCGCTCATGTTCTTGGCGTACACGCAGTACGACGAGCTGCCAGCCGACGAACGCTTTGATCTGGCAGTCAACATCAGCATCGCCGCGCTTACGGGCGACGGTGTCTTCAACTTTGGCGAAGTGGTACGTTTGACGCGGTGCCGTGTTTTGAGGATAGCTGAAACGAGCTTGTTGATATGCTGCTCTAGCTCGCGACGCCTATCTTGCGTGCTCTTGAGGGCACGGACAAGCAGTGGCTTTCCGACCTGCTGCACGTGTTCAACAAGGGCGACATTGACAAGTTTAACGAAATCGTCGGTGCCAACAGCGCTCAGTTCAACGCTCAGGTAAGGTCAAAGGGGAGACGCTGATGGGGACATGGATCATACTGATAAATGATGACTCTTATGCACAGCCTGCGCTGGTCAGCAAGCAGACATACATCAAGGAGAAGGTGGCCCTATTGGCACTTATGGTGCTCGTGTTCCAGCGCCCGTCGCACGAGCGCAACATCGCGTTCGGTGAGATCGCCGAGGCTACCCGTCTGCCCGCTGAGCAGGTGGAGTGGCTCGTCATGCGCGCGCTGTCTTGTGGGCTAATCAAGGGATCGATCGACCAAGTCGACGGCATCGTCCGTGTCTCATGGGTTCAGGTGCGATCACGGATTTCCACCCGGTAGCCGTTTATGGTCAATGTGCTAACAAACAATGTGTTCTCTCTTTGACAGCCACGCGTTCTCGACACGTCGCAGCTCAAGGAGCTTGTCACGCGTTTTGATGACTGGGAGAAGAAGGTCAACTCTACGCTTCTGTACGTGGAGGACCAGACGCCGGAGCTGTTTCAGTAGAGCGTGATCACACGTCACTCGAGGTCAAGCGATAAGTACCTGACTGAAGTATCTTTGATGCTTGCATTGACTGTTTTTCTCCCTCTCCTGCAATTTGTGGATAAGCTAGATCTTTTCTAATCGTACCAGGTAGTAGCTTTCTTCGCATGTATTGCAATCGTCGGTGATCCTGTCACCGGGATACTGTTGTTGCTGCTGCGGAACGATACATCCTTGCGAATAAAGCCCTCTAGTCGCTGCTCTTCAGACTCATCAGACCACCATGGTGTTCGATAAACCTGCTGAATGGGTCAGTTCTTCTTTCTGTAAAAACGGGCAGCCAAGACAAGTGCAAACTGACCGGGGAGCTGCAGCCTTGTATATGCAGTGGGAACATATTTCTTGCAGCCTCGTTGTCGTGAATCTGCTCCAGTAAGTACTGGGAAGTGTCGCACAAGAGAGTGGAGCCGTCAGATGCATCAAGGGTAGACTTGACAATATCCAAACTTTTGTTACTTCGACGTAAGGCGGCCTTACCTGGTTATTGATAAGGGCTCGATGTTTTTTGGATGCAAGTGAGGCAGCAGCACGATGATCTGCCGCCTCTTGTGTTTTCAGGATAACGTCCCTTGTTGTAGCTTTTTCTGTTTTTCTGTTATGCGCTGCACCGATATGTCGAGCTATCTGAGCGCGTTGAGTTGCTTGCACATCTAGCTTTGTCTGCTTGCGTTCCATCTCGAGATGCTAACAAGTTCATAGGCAAAGGCGCAAGATTTGAGAAAAAAAATGGCGAGTCGGATGGCAATATTCAGCTTTATGTACCTGCCCACGTTCCTCGTTCAGTCGCCGTGATTCTAGATCAGATCGTGCACGAGCAATCTGCTCAAGAAGTTCGGACTATTCGATTCATGAACATCAATTCTCAATTAAAATACCAACGCCGAGACACATGCAAACGTACCCGGATCCGATTTCGCTCAACCTCAGGAATTGAAACGCGACATTTCTCCATGCAGAAGCGCACTAGAGCATCTTGCTCTCGCGTCATAATCTGTGGCATGCACGAGTTCAGTTGTTGAAAACAAACCAACGAACCAAAAGTGAAAACTAATGACACCTCAACTGCCTCATTGGCAGGCCGCACAGCAAGGGAATCAACGAACTGGCCGACCGTGGCACGAACGGTAGCGAGTATATGCTGAGCCTGTAGAGCAAGCTGATGGTGTTCTCCGAGCCTGCGCATGTCATTTGTCTTTTCCTGTGCGAGATGACGTTCAGCTAGCTCTGCTTGGGACAACTCCCATTCCAGTTGCTCGCGTAGAGCCTTAACATCTAATGTTCGCTCTTGCCGAGTTCGTCTCCTAGCCGCCATCTTTTGCAAGTAGTATTGTTGCTGGTTAGAAACGCTGCAGCTTTGACAGCGCCATCAAACCGAAAAGTACCTGATCAAGCAGTGTGTTCTGGACCTCGCGAGCTACTATCCGTGCTTGCTCGATTTGCTCCCTCTCTATCATCTGGATGCTGCATTCATGCGTTATTTTTTGTTGTTGGGGGTGGCAACAAATCGAGCGAAGTCGAAGCGTCCGTACATGGCTACTTCCTTGACGACTTTCTGTTCAAGCTTCTCTGCTGTTAGCTGGCACAGACGTGCCGTAGCCGGAGGCTTACTAGTCCTTTTATCTTTATCAACCGGATGCACTGCATGAATCTGCTGTTGATCGGATTCACACAGATTGAACAGCGCACTCGCTCGCGCAGTTAAAACTGCTGTGCTCTTGGACGGGTGAATAATTGCAGGAGAGAAATCGTTTGCAGGTCCTGCTCTCGGTCGGCATTTTAGTGGCGAAAGGAATGCAGCAGGCGACACAAGCTTCTTCTTCTTCTTCTTTGTCGTCGACGCAACGACTAGTGCTGCATGACCGTTGGTGACTTGATTTGTCAGGAGCTCCTCGTGCAGTGACGGAAAACTGCGTGCACCTCGCAAAGGAAAATTGCTGTACGCAAAACTACCATAAGCGAGCGCTGTAAGCAATCGACAGACCAAAAGCTGTGCATCAGTAGCCACAACGTACGCGCGAGACTTGTTCTCCTCACGCTCTAGAAGCCTCAGCAGCTTCTTGCGCCGTGGATCGTGAGTCTGTTGGCTAGAAGATTGGCAACGCCAACATGTTAGGTGGCGATCAGATCAAGATGCAACGCGCTGGCTGGCACTTGCCATGGAGCGTTGGTGTCTGCGTCCGACGGCTCCATCGACATGACGTCACACCAGCAGCGAGTTGATGGTCATCAACCGAAAGCGCGTGTCAACGCCGCGTATAAATACCGTGCTCTCGGTGTCAGAGGACGCAAATACTCCACGAGAATTGAGAGCAGCATGCGATGGATGACCGGGTGACAAGCAAGCAGAACTGCAACCAGGTGCACAGCTTCACGATTTGCTTCCGATCAAGTGGAAGTGCAACGGATGTACCCATCACATAACGCTTGACACGCGTGACACAGTGGGACCGCATGACGCCCAGCGCCACAATTGGCCGCCACGATCGCCAATGAGGCACCGGAAGTGCCCAACGTGTTGTCTCGATGGAGCTGCGCAAGCACCGTGCGCGTCTCTAGGTGCCGCTCGGATCGGTCCCCTCGCCACTTGACAGCAGCAATTCATACATGCTATCCCTTGCTGCAGGATCTACCAGGGCTTGATTGCTTCAACGCTTATATCATAGCTACCAATCCTTCATAGTTCACAGGGAGAGGTGACACTGTCAGATCCTCGCCACGCACTTCAACCTCAGCATCCACCGAAGCTACCGGAAGCCGTCATGAACGCTGCTTCTCCACCAGGAGCTCTTGGAGGTCAACCACCACCGCTTCTCGCTCACTTTGGAACTCGCCGCGAGCCGCCCAAACTCCCAGTCCACCTCCAGCCCACCACTACCAAGCCCACCGCCAACAAGCCCGCCATGGCCGAAGAACGCGAGCTGCACTACGACACGCGCCAGCTGCATGCGGGGCAGGAGATCGACCCGACGACCCGCGCGCGCGCCGTGCCCATCTACGCGACGACCAGCTACGTGTTCCGCGACACGCAGGACGGCGCCGACCTGTTCGCGCTGCGCAAGCTCGGCAACATCTACTCGCGCATCATGAACCCGACGAACGACGTGTTCGAGAAGCGCGTGTCGTCGCTGCTGGGCGGCGCGGCGAGCCTGGCCGTGTCCTCTGGCCAGGCCGCGCAGTTCCTGGCGCTCACGACTATCGCCAAGCAGGGCGACAACTTCGTGAGCAGCTCGGCGCTCTACGGCGGCACGTACAACCAGTTCAAGGTGGCGCTGCCGCGCTTCGGCATCGACTTCAAGTTCGCGGCCGAGACGACGGCCGAGAGCATCGAGAGCCTCATCGACGAGCGCACCAAGGGCGTTTACATCGAGACGATCGGCAACCCCAAGCTCGAGGTGCCCGATTTCGAGGCCATCGCCGCCGTCGCGCGCAAGCACGGCGTGCCGCTCATCGTCGACGACACCTTCGGCGCCTGCGGATACCTGGCCGACCCGATTGCCCACGGCGCCGACATCGTCGTGCAGAGCGCCACCAAGTGGATCGGCGGACACGGCACGACTGTCGGCGGCGTCATCACGGACGCCGGCACCTTCAACTGGGCCAACGGCAAGTTCCCCGAGTTCACCGAGCCCAGCGACGGCTACCACGGGCTCAAGTTCTGGGACACCTTCGGCCCCGAAGGCCCCTTCAAGGCCAACCTCGCCTTCATCTTCAAGGCGCGCGTCGAGGGGCTGCGCGATCTCGGCCCATGCCAGAACCCGTTCGCATCCTTCCTGCTGCTGCAGGGCCTCGAGACGCTCTCGCTGCGCGTGGACCGCGCCTCGGACAACGCGCTGGCGCTCGCCAAGTGGCTGCAGGCCCACGACAAGGTCTCGTGGGTGTCCTACCCGGGCCTCGAGTCGCACTCGTCGCATGAGACGGCTAAGAAGTACCTCAAGCGCGGCAAGTTCGGCGCCATGCTGAGCTTTGGTGTCAAGGGCGGCCTGGAGCCCGCCACCAAGTTCATCAACAGCGTCAAGCTCGCGAGCCACCTGGCCAACGTCGGCGACGCCAAGACGCTTGTTGTCCACCCGGCCAGCACGACGCACCAGCAGCTCACGGACGAGGAGCAGCTCGCGTCTGGCGTCACGCCCGACCTCATCCGTGTGTCCACGGGCATCGAGTTCATTGGAGACATCCAGGCCGACTTTGAGCAGGCGCTGAACGCGTGAGCTCGTCGAGCAGAGGCTTGCCACTGTAGAGCAATGCATGTAAGAAGTGACGTGAATGCTTAATGCGGAGTCATGTTGATGGTGCAGTGGGCTGTTAGCTACGCAGAACACTACAGATACAACATTCGTCTCTAGCTGCAGAACCTTCCGATGGATTCTGCTGGTTGGAAATATCGACAAGCAGCTGCTTGGTTCTGCACGTCTGCAGACAAGAGCGCTGTGGGTCGTCGAGGCGTGGTGGAAGCAGCGCAGCCGCTCTGCGAATCGAGTGGCGCGGCGTTGAGCATCAAATGTGGAGGTACTCAAGCTTCCTCACGTGGAAACGCTCATCGAGCGAGTAGAAATAGTCGAAAAGGATGAAATGACTGGAGTCTTGGCGCGGTTGTGGGGTTTGCGACTGCGATCGTCGCGTTCGCGGCTTTGAGACTTGGAAATTTGGGGAAAAGTGTTTGAGTGGAGATCTCGTCCAGTAGACTGGGTGGCAAACCACCATATGAGAGGTGTCTAGTGCTGGCACAAAGTTTGACCGTCAGCGAGGCGAGGGATTGTCGCGATGCCGTTGTGCGGTCATGAAGCTTTCCAAAATCATGTCGAGACGAGGCTGGGAAGGGTGTGCGTGGCGGTCTGTTCACGTGGATTGTAGTCGTGGAGGCTCGTGTCCATCGCTTTCCGATGAGAAACGGGCGTGGCGCTCCAGACAGGTCGGGTTCTGCTGTCGGCCAGAGGTGTAGGAGGATCGACGTTGCAGATGTCCACCTTTGCCAACTGCTTAGTTGGCGAAGATGGACTGGCGCGGGCGGCCCGACGGCGACGTCATGTACGCGGGCGGCACTGGCGCGAAGAAGACGGGCATGCGGTGCGAGATGACTGGCTGTGCGGGGGTGGGGAAGTTCATGTTGGTGAGTCGCTCGGCGATCGTCGAGCTGGGCACGTCTCCCGAGGCCTCGGAGCCGCAGAAGAAGAGGAACTGCGGGGCCTCGATGCCCGAGCTGCTGCGGCGCTCGGACGTGCTGCTCATGCGGCGGAAGGTGACGGTCGCGCTCTGGAACTCCTCGAGCGAGATGACGCGGAAGTTGGAGCCCTGGCGGGAGAGCGCGCGCGAGGCGCGACCCGCGCCCATGGACCCGCTGCTCTTGCGGAAGAGGCCGCCGAGGCCAATGGCGCGCATGAAGCCACGCATGTTGACTGCTTTAGATGTGGAGGCGGAGATACTCGGGGGCGGGGACGACACTTGAGCTGCGTCGAGCGAGTTGAGGAATGAGGTGAGGCATCTCAGGCGCGGAGCTGCAGCTGGCAGAAAGGACCCAAAGGGTAAAGGCAAGGGGGCGACGCATTGGTTCGGCCACGTTGAACCGGTTGACGCTGAACCAGATGGCTCCGGCTTATCCACTGCTGCGTCCCGACCAAACAGACGGGTTTCGGTGCATTTTGACGCTCTTGGACCGAATGAGGGGCGGATACACTGGGACACGACTCGTCGGCCTGACCACCTGACCACCTGGTCGGAAGGAATGGGTCGTCCACCTGACGTGGGCCACAAAATCCAGCGGCGGAGTGTGGCCGCCTGGCTGCTTACTGAGCGCAAGTGGTTTGCCTCGTTGTAACGGTTTCCATACTGAGCGCAAGTCAGCTGACGCCGCCGTAACGGTCGGCCATGAGCGGCTCCAAGAGCTTTGGGCATTGGCAAATGCGATCACCCAGTGGTGGGGGCGGAAGGAGCGGGGAAGCGGCGCGTTTCACTGCAGCTGCGAGATCTCAGCGGTCTAAATGGAGGCGGGACGGCTCTGCCCATTGACTCGATTCTGGCGTGGACGTGATAACACCGCCTAGCGGTGCAGCCAAGTCGCATGTACTGTAGAGGTAGAGCAAGGGATCCGCCAGCAGGTCGGGTGCTTGGCGCCCGATGGTTTCGGCGAGTGGCGACGCAGCGGCGGCCCGGTCCATACGGAGGCCGGCTGTGGACTCGAGTATCAAGCGCTGCGAGCCGTGTCAGAGCGGCGGATGCGATTGAGACACCGCCTTGTTGAGTGGTGTTGCGCTTCTGACGTGTTGACCAGAGTTGAAGCGGCCGTTCCGCCCTGAGACCACTCGAGTGCCATGGGTGTCTCACAACGGCCGTCGAACTTCAGTTTGAAGAATGCATCCTTGGGCAGTGAGCCGACGGCTGAAAATGTTCCTGGCGGGGTCCAGCACTTGTGCAGGCAACAGTCAATGTCACTCTGAATCGACATCAACAGAAGCTATGATGACCCATTGAGTACTCTGACGTTAGCGCAACAATCACTGTCGTTGTTGAAGGTTCTAAACTTATAGCAACTGCAGTGTAGTGCATGACACTCGGACGCCGACAGTTCATCAATTGCGCCGCGTGAGAATGGCTGACGACGAAAATCCGGCGAGTTATAAGTGGAAGGACAGCGGCGTCCCTGGACTCTCGTCGCGAATGCGACGCGATACAAGGGAGGTCAGGTTAGCAAAGATGGTCTAGATCATGTTGGCAATAGACATCTTGTGCTCCTCGTCGAAAGCTGAGCGGGGCATCATGATCACAAAACAACTCGCAGAATAGCTGTCAAGATGCTTCAATCGGTATCAGGCACCTGCTTCGTTGCTAAGATACGTGAGACGGTGAGGCCGATGAATTTGAAAGCGGAGAAGTAGCGTGGCGCCCAGAATCGGTTTTCGTGGCTGTGGCCGAGAAGACCGCAATTCACCATGCCAGCAGTAGCACACCCGATCTGAATGAAAATTACCGCGTGAACGGAGTGGATTGAACGAGATGTTGCTGTTAGAAGGCCTGCACAGACCGAAAATTTTACATGACTCGCTCAGCTTTGGCGCCAAATAGCCAATTGCGTGTGTGATCTGCTACGGTTCTATGACATCCCACCGACAACAGTAATTGCAACAGCAAAACTCAGCAAGGTAGCTTCTACCCGCGCAATATGCCCAGGCGCGAGCTCTTCGAGCGTGCTCGCAGCTCCCGTTCCATTTCTCGTTATATCTGCCTGGTTCTTCTCAACTCGACTCGACTCGTTCGCTACGGTCACGCAACCACCACCTACCTTGAATAATAAACGGCACGCAATTGCCAATGAAATATCTCCTCCTCGTCCGCGCCTTCACCGCGAGTACCGCATGAAGTACGGGTCGTGCTCCTGCTCCGTGATGCGGAACAGGTGGGGCGAGTACATGGGCATGGGTCCGCCTGGAGACGACAGTGGCGCGTTGCGCGGCGAGAAGAAGACCGGAATCTGGTGCGAGATACTCGGCGACACGATCGGCTGCCGCGGCGTCACCGGCTCCTCGTTCGGAACACCAAGCACGTATGGCGTGATGGAGATGGCGTCGCTGCGCATGCCATTGGCAGCACGCGACGCCGCAATCTGCGCCGAGTTGGGCGTCAGCGGCTCCGAGCCGCAGTAGAAGAGGAATTGCGTGGGCTGGTCGTAAGGGTCCTCATACGAGTAGAACGAGTCGCTCGACGTCTTCGACCGTCCCGACGAGTGGTGCGACGCGTTCGAGATGGCCGACGAGCTCGAGATCGGGCCCGCGCTGAGATCGTACTTGAGGTCTTGGTCGCGGTCCATGCGCGGAAAGTGCTGCGGCAGGACCTGCACGCCAGGGGAGCCCGGCGGTCCACCAAACGGCCGCTCCACGACGTCGCACATGTTGTAGCAGTCGCGGAAGGGCCGGCTGAAGAACTCGGTGACGTTTTCCCAGAGCTCGGTCCACATGATGCCTCTATCGGTCCGCGGGCAGATGAACGAGATGAAGAGTCGAGCAGCGCGTTGCTATCGTGCGATGGAGCTCGACGGACTGCGGAGAAGCCGGAGTAAACGCTCGAGGGGGCTGTTCTGGCCGTTCCAACGAGCGAGTAGGGCCCCTGGCTCTGGGGTTCACTGTGTACTCGCCTTGAGGAAGGACGAGTGAAGAGAGTCCGCTCTTGATCGGGAAATGACCAAGGAGGCAAGTGAGACCGACCGACCGACGAGGAACGGCGCGGCAGGATGGGGCAGGCGTGTCCCATAGTGAAACCAAGTGCTTTCGGCAGTTGCAAGTGACGAAAGTGTTGATTCGCGCGGCTACAGAGTGGTCTCTGCACTATCGATCGTGTGGAAGCCGCGGCCACGTAGCGCTCTGACTACCTGCGCTACTGACACGGACCGTGTCCGAATGCTTTCGAGCGACTTTACGCATACTAAAATCAAGAAGTCGAGAGGCGGTGCGGGGGACCAAGAGGCACATTACCGACGTTACTTACATGACCAATGGTGCTCTTTACCCACCCGTCGGGTAACCCGATGGATTGGATCGCGGTATCACCAATGCCTAGGTTGTTGATCGGCCATTAGCGACGCCAGGCAGTGAGCTCACTTGGTGCTGTGTGCAGCAATGATGGGAGTGCGGCGCATGTGGTGCTGGCGGCTGCAATGGCATGAAGACTGCAGTACAGTCGTGCACGCCTCATCTTGCTGTGAAGCCCGTGGCCCTTCTCGCGGTGCACACGCGAGTGGGATGGATGACTGCCATGGACACTGACACTCCAACCCCAGTCATTTGCCGTGGCTGTCCTTCCCGCTCAAAGTCTCTATGGACGTGACACTGGATGCAGCAGCATTCAACATGCCACGCTGGGGAGCCCTCACCCTGGACAGGGGCAAGCGTGCTGAGCAAACCCTAGTCAGCCAGCCTGTCAGTTGCCCTGACGAGCTCGGCTTTCGCACTCCTCTGGTCGTGTCAATAGACGCGCAAATTTAGGAAGACGGGGCGGTCCACGACTCGACGTTGGGTACCAGGTCCGACAGGAGCCGACCGTCCGCGGTCAGGCACTCCACGATGCCGCCGGCATTGCGACTCCGCCGGGAGCCCACACCATTGTCCAAGCTGCTGTACATCGCTTCCGTCCCCAGAGTCCTTACAGCTCGCTTTCGCTTCTGAAGTGCGAAGCCAGGCGGAGCAGACACTCGCCTGCAAACGAGGCGGCGTCGTCTTCAGTTTGCTCAGTGCTTTGTTAGTCACGAACGGTGCAACCGCTCTTCCGATGTGCGCTCTCACTCGCTCACGCACAGCACGACCAGCAGGCGCTCCATTGGTCGCCGCAATGCTTTCTGCAGTGTCTGGATTGCATCTCTCGGATTTGTATCGTTTTGTTTCGCGCCGACGCTCCAGACCGCCTGATCACGCCTGCGGCTGGGGATATGAGGATTACGCCGAGCCACATGGAGGAAGACACTCTACAACCTACGTTCTGCTGTTATTCATCCGATGCTACAAATCTAAAAACGGCTGATCTTCTGCTTGGGGCTCTCTCGCCATCGCTTCCTTCCTGCTTCTCTTCTTGTCACTCACTCACACGCACGCACGCTGACCGCCTCTGCTGCTAGCAGTCGCCTTCATTTGACTGGGTGGCTTGGGGTCTTGACCATCGCTCGCTCCTTCCTTCTCCTCACACGAAGAAGTTCCTGGGGGTGGCAGTCATTTTTGTATTAGATTAAATGGGGTTCGCGGGTCGCAGAAAGCAGACAGGCAGGTGGTCAATGCAGCGTCAAAACCGAGCGAGGCCGCGGCGCTCGAGTCGAGTCGAGCGCCACGGCCGTGCTCAAGGCCCAGAGACACACACAACAAGGTCAAAACTCGTACTCGCGTGGGTCGACGTAGAGGCTGCTGCGGCGCAGGTTCTCGTACTGCGGGGCCGAGAAGAAGACGGGCATCTGCTGCCTCAGCGAGGGGCGGATGGCGTTGTGGTCGATGCGGTCGAGGTCCGTGGGCCGCAGGTCGGGCTTGAAGGTGCCGTCCTCGCTGCCGCCGTAGAAGACGAACTCGGGCGGCGCGTCGTCCGCCTCCATCTCGCTCGGGTCCGTGGGCGACGAGGCCTCCTTGTGGCCGTGGCCGTGGCCCGCGTGCAGCGCCGAGAGCGTCGGCTCGCGCGCGTTCGACTGCGAGGACGTCGAGTCGTTGCGCGTGCGGCGCCACGAGCGCTCGCTGGGCGCGCTCGACATGCTCGTGCGGCTGCCGGCGCTCTTGCGGCCGCCGAAGAAGCCGCCGACCGCGCGCATGAAGGCCTTGGGCGTCTTCATGCGTGGCGTCGACGGCACCGACGGCGCGGCCTCGAACTGCTCGCTGTAGCTGTCGCGCGACTCGCTGGCGGGCGACATCTCTCTCTCTCTCTTTCTCTCTCTCTAGCTGCTCGCTCGGTTCTGGATCTGGATCGCGAGGGTCGCTGGCGAGGCCTCGTAGAGAGCGGGCGGGCGCTGGGGGCGGCGGCGGAGCTTGAAGCGCGACGACACGACCGCGCGCGCTTGGCGGAGCTTGGAGCGGAGCCTTGACGGCGATGGAGGGCGAGCCTGCGAGTGCGGGGGGCGAGAAGCGGGGAGCTCCCACGCACTTTCTCGCATTTTCCCGATGGCTTCTGGGCAGCGGCGCCCGCAGGCGAGCGTGCTAGGCTGCATGCTCGTGGGACTCGAACTTGATCTTTGTATAGGTAAATGAGGTCGTGATGGGACTGACGCGTAGAAACCGGGCGCGCGTGCTTCCTTGCTTTCACATGGGTAACCTCGCTCTTCTTTGTGTCGCTTCAACAAAATTGCGCGACGGACGCGAACCGTGGCAGTCGGATAAAGTTGTGATCGAATGCCGCCCCAGCTTAATGCTGTCACGATAGGAACTCGAGTGGAGAGCAACGGTGCGCGGGTCGACAAGCAAAGTGTCTGCCCAGCAAACCAGTGGCGGGAGTGGCTCGCTCGAATGATGAAATTTGCCGCGTGACATGTTTACCCTCATGGCGGTGAAAATGTGGAGAGAGGCGAGCTCCACGACATGAGGCCGTGGTGGTGTGCCTGTTACACTCTTAGCGGCTGCTAGTTGACCGCTAGTTTAGAGCATGAAGTGCCGAGTTAGTGCCGTTCCATTGTGGCGATCGGTCAGCGCGAAAAAGCCTTGAAGTGGCGTCGTCGAGTTGTGCTCCGGCGGAGCGCGACATGAGGCCGCCGTCAGCGATCTTGGCGTTGATGGCGTGGGCAGGATACCGCCGCCCACGATATCTAGCTACCGTCGTGGCGCCGTAGTTGAGGATCAAGCACGACCGTCAGGGACTTGATACGTTTCGATGGCGAGCGACGACGGCATCAAGGTGTTCACACCAGCATGAACCGTGTCATGTGAGGCTGCTTGGTTCCTGATTGCACCAAGAAAGACGACGGCGAGATCAGTGACGTGAGCGTGGCTGTGGCAGCATCTTTCAAGAAGATCGGCAATCGATGTGCTTGAGCGCAAAAGACTGGTCCGACTTTTGTGGGCTCGCTGATCACTCGGTGACGTGTCGAGATCAACTTGAAGCGAGTCGGATATTCCTAACCGCGTGCTCAGGAAGATGAGGATTTCGAGACATTCGTCGTCGATGATTGCAGGAGGGAGGACGGCTTTCTTGGGCTGGAGAAAAAAAAGACTCGACCGATGCCGCAGAATCGTGGAGCGGGCATCGAGGTCCTCACGATCAGAGACACATACCAGCACGTCAACTTGCTTGTCGAGCTCGCACAAGCGGATAACGCTCTTCACGATATTGTAGTTCCTGCTTTCATTCGTTCGTTCATTTCATCTAATCCTGCAAAATCGTTGCTAAGTACATGCATGAGGTCTTCAGCATTCATCGAGTGGGGCAGCTCCTCGACCGGAGTCCAGCAGGTCCGAGCTTACAGTCCGCACCAGTCGTGGAGTGAACAGCGGCGGCATGCTGCGCACGATCGTCGGACCGACGGCGATGGCCTCGGCTGCCGACGCTGCCGAAGGCGCTCGCGGCTTGGTCGAGCAGGTCGCGGAGGTGAAGTTGGTGCGGCGGCGGTACTGGTTAACCTCGAGCTCGTACACGTTGAGGTTGTCTGGGCATCCCGCGAAGAACAGGAACTCGGACCGCGCCGGCTCGTCGCTCAAGATCGCCTCCTCGAGCTCGGCGCAGTCGTCATCGTCGCTGCCGCTCCTGCTGTCGGGCGCGAACGTTGACGAGGACATGGTCGTGACAACCGAGCTCGAGGACAAGCGGATGGCGAGAGCCTTGATGACCGACGAGCGGCGCGGCGAGGCTTCCTCCAGTGCCTGCTGTCTGTGCGAGCCCAGCGCGCGATGCACGAGCGTGTGGAGCTTGTCGCCCGTGCGCCTGGCGAGCGAGGGGGCCGAGTGAGCGAAGTCCGAGCGTCGGGAGCTGGCGGTGGAGCTGAAGAGCGAGCGGCAGCTCAGCGGCAGGTCGTCGTCGTCCGCGACCTCGCCCTCGCCGGCCTCCTCCTCGCTGTCGGACGGGAGCTCTGGGATGTAGATGACCGTCGGCGGCGTCCTGGGGAGCGGGCGGGATGGCGCCTTGGAGCCGCCGAGCCAGCGAGGGATGGCCGACCGCAGCGACTTGCGCTTGGGCGAGCGTGGTCGCGGCCGCAGCTGGAGGCGAGCGGCGGCCTTGTGGGTGAGTGACATGGGGAGTGGAGGGCCGGTGGCGTGCGAGGCGCGAGTCAAAAGGGAGAATGAGCCGCACAGTACTCGGCTGCTCGTGAGCTCATGGGGCTCGCTCGGTATCTATCATAACACGCAGATCTGCGGCGTTCCGAGGGCATGAGCCTCGCGGTCGCCAGAACTCAGAGCGCGTTCCGGCCTTTCGTGGGCGCGCAGACCAGGGGTGGGACCTCGGGCGCGGGATCTAGAGCGCCTTCCACGCTTTCCGCGCCTTGGGCTCATTGGGCTCAGCGAGCAGCACAGATCGCCAGTCGGGCCTCGAAGCGGCGGCGCCTTCCATGGACGCGGGGCCCACTCGCTCGACCTGCGGGAGACCGAGGGGCACGGCGCTCGTGACAGGCGGGGGCCGGTTTGAGCTGCTGACAGCGCAGGTGATGGAGGACTTGGTGGCGGGAGTTCGTATCATGGAGCGAGACCCGCGTCGCCAGTTCGCCCGCCTTTCGCGACCCGCAGCCGGCGTGAATCATGCCAATGCCCATCAGCGCCGACTTGAGGCGCCGCCGTTAGTGCTTCAGCCTCTTCTCGAGTTGAAGGCGCCGAAGCTTCGGGCTGAGCGCCTTCGAGTTCGAACGCGGCGCTTGAAGATCGCGAGCCACGCATGCGGTTGAAGCAGCGCGGATGGTCCATCCCGACCCGTTTCCACGCGGCGGCTGGTGAGCCCAGGCGCTAGCCGACACCGGCGACTATCGCGGCTCAACTGCAAAGGTGGCTGATGCATGCAAGGCAGTGTAGGTGGTAGGAGCGTGGGGATACGGCGCCAATGGAGGTGGTTGATACGCCTGCATGGGGCAAGGTCCGGAGCCGACCACTCGCATACGTCCAGGGGATGACCGGCGCCATGCGCCGCCTCCTTCATGTTCAACTCACGCTCAACTAAATAACAACCAAAGTCGCAGCAGGTTCACCAGCTGGAGCCTGCGCGGCTGCTCTTGCGCGCGCTGCCGGGCTCGGCCAGGAAGGCGAGCAGCAGCCTCGAGACGCGCGCGAAGTTGGGGCACTGCGCGTGGCCGGCGTCGACGCGGTAGGAGGCGTCCTTGGCCGTGCGCAGCAGGCGCGCGAGGAACTCCTGCAGGTGCTTGCGGCGGTGGCTCACGAGCAGCCGCTTGAGCCCGACGCAGGCGGCCACGGGGCCCTGCGCGCTCGCGGGCGCGCGCGACGGGAACCCGCCGAACTCGAGCAGCCAGGCCACGCGCGAGCAGTAGCCGCACCACTTGGCGTGCATTGGGTCGGCGCCGCGCGAGACCACGTCGCGCAGGCGCTCGCGCAGCGCGCGCAGCTCCGAGTAGCGCACCTCGCGCCGGTACTGCGCGGCCGAGGGCGGCCCGTTGGGTCGGCAGAGCGGGGACGGCAGGCCCTTCTGGCCCGCGTGCAGGAACACGTCGAGCGCGTAGACCGTGGCGCCGTCCGCGCGCTCGCGGGCGCCCGCCAGCTGCAGGCGCCGCACCTGGTTGAGCGTCGCGGCCGAGCGCGCGTGCGTCGACAGCCGCAACAGCCGCGGAGACTCGAGCTCCAGGCTGCCGACGGTGCTGCGCGAGCTCGCGCTGCTCGAGCTGAGGCTGCGCGCGCCCAGGCTGCAGCGGGGCGTGGCTTGGTCGCCCTCCCAGTCGAGCTGGAGGAGCGTCATGAGGCTTGGACTGATAGGCTTGGACTTGGGGATGATCCGTTGCGGTCTGAACCAGCAATGGCGGTCGCGATGGGAAGCGGCAGCCTGGTCTCGGTTGAGAGCGGCATACAAACGCCGAGTGAGTGGCTTTTCTCCGGCACGAGTTGAAGTTGGACCATAGTGAGCGCCAGAGAGTCCTAAGATTCGGGAGAGAAAGTGCTCCCGACGGCTCGGCGGAATGACGCTGGCGACGAGCGTGAAGCCACCGGAACGAGAGGTGTTGGCTTCCTCTATGGGCGGTCTGAAGCAAGGAACCCAGCGCTTCAGCTTTCGAAGCGAGTGCATTTATACATGCACGCATGCACGCAGAGCGCTGCTTCGGCTGCGCGAGAGGGTCGGACAAACACCATGACGGAGCCCGCGGATTACGGAGCCATTGAGTTGGCCTCTTCACATCATTGACTAAAAGCAGGAGTCCTTTTGGATGACGACGCTGCGCACCGCTGCCGCCTGCAACCTCAAGCTCGTGTCTTTGCCTGCCACGCACTTCAACGTCAATGCGAACTTAGCGCTCGGTATGGCTACACATTTAGTATCTTGCTGTATGTTTACCTTCCAGCGGACGTCGCCTCGATATCAATCTGCTCCACGTCATTCGGCATGGAGATTCATTCGCTGCACCAGTGCTACGTCAAAATCGACAAGATGGAGAAATTCAAAGTTTGCGCCGGCGAAGTAAAGCGATTCTTGTTTCCTGAGCGCATCGTCCAATTAATGAGAAGTCGCAAGCGAAGCCTCAAATCCCGAGTGCGGAGAGGGTAGCAAGGGCCTCGCACCGTGGAGTTCATCCAAGTGAATGCTAACCGACGCATGCATACATTTGTTTCTGGTTTGCTGAATTGGATGCTTGCAGACACGTTGTTGGGCTTCAAAACACGTCGTGGAGAATCGATTAGTGGCATTCACCACTTGATCGAAGTCAGCCGAGAGAGGCTTACGTTAGTGTCGAGCGATTGGCTACCAATAAACTCGAATGAGCATTTTACTCGTCAGCAACTTGATCAACTTGTTCGGTTTCAGTTTATGGGGATCTGAATGGGTCAGCCTTGGGCATTACTACTGTAGTAACGAGCTGTCGAGCTCTGCCATTAGCTCGCCGAGTTCTTCAGAAGTTGGGCGGTTGCGTGGCTCGTTGCTGCACATTCGGGATACAAGCTCCCACTCGCTGTCAGTGAGCGCACCATTAGGCCTCTCAATTGGAACGCCATCAAGCTTTGACTCGATAATTTCTTCGGCGTCCATCAAGCTAAATGAGGTTTCTTGAGTCACGGCTTCAATGATGCATAACCCGAGCGAATACACATCTGCCCCATTTGAATCAATGTTGTCGATACTATGCTCCAACCGTTCAGGTGCCATCCAGCGAATGCGCGCTTCGTTTTTGCGCCGGGCCGTCTTCCACGCTTCATTCACAATGGCGAGGTCATACAGCAACATGTCCGATAATTTAGCTGTTTGATCCTCCGTCAGCAAGATGTTTTCGCACTTCAGATTAATGTGTTCAATTCCATTACGATGCAAATACACAAGACCATTCGCGGCCTGTCGAAACATATTCCAAAGCAAAGGCCGGTTATCCTTGTTCGCGAAGAAATCAAAGACGTTGCCGCCGCCCACATATTCGTATACAAAGTACTTAGTCCCCAAGTGGTTAGCACCGAATAGTTTGACAACGTTCGGATGGTCGAGTTGCCATAACTTGGACAACTCGCGAAGTATTAATTCTGAAAATTCAGGCATACGAGATCCGAAGTACCTGATCGCAACATTCATGTGTGCCCACGTGCCTCGAAATACTGTCCCCACTGTGCCTCGTCCGATAAGATTTCCTGCGACCAAATCTCTTCTGCCGATGAACCATGCCCACTTGTCCTGTATTGGCGCGTCGCTGATGAAGGTTTGACTGCGCTCTAAGGTTCTTCGAATACATCTAATCATATTTGGAGATGTCGTGACTCTGAGAGGATCCTTCGGGTTTGCCTTTATTCCAGTTTCGATCAATTGCAATTCCTGTTCGAGTAGAGTAACAATCTCAGCAGCATTTCCAGATCCCTTCATCTCGTTGACAAGCTCCTCGGCTGTTAGTAGCATAGTTTGATTCATCAACATCTGATCGTAGCCTCTCCAGTCATCGAGCCAATCGTTGCGCCATTTACCGGCTAGCTCGGTGTCTTCGCCCACGTTTAGTTGAGTATAGAGATTGCCGATGCGGGTGTGCAGCTGTTTTATTTGATTCAATAGCCTCGACCTCAACGCAAGCCGTTCGAGGGTAGCTTCTGTGGTCTGATCCCGAATAATCCTGCAATAGTCGTCAAGTACATTTCCGAATTCCAACACCACCGCATTGAGCGTTGCTGACTCCACATCCTTCATTAATCCGAAGAGCGCTGACAATCGGTCATGCACACGACAAACCAGCGCAGGGCTTCCAGCCAAGTTGATCGCTTTAAGCTGCTTTTCAATTTTCGTCTCGTCAAAAATTACCAAGCTGTCGAAAGACCCTGCCGGCACTTGCGCTAGAAGTCTCAGCTTCTCGACCACAGTGTTTATTGCAATCCGCTGGTTTGGCTCGTATTGGCACATCGCCTCTACGAGCGCCCATTGCTCATCTGTGCATTTTATTGGACGCTGAGGAAGCTTCCGGCGCCGCCTCACATACACAGCGAGCACAGCAAAATCTACAAGATGCATCCATGGGTACGGTGGTGATCCTTTGCAATGCATCTGCTTCGATAACGCGCATTGCTTCGATAACGCACATACCAAGCAAGTATATGTCTGTCTCGAACGACGGTAGCACGACGTCCTTCTCCTCTCTGCCGAGACACTCTGGCGCAACCCACTGCCATGCTCCAGATATATGGTTTTCCTTGTCACTTGCATGACCAAGCCTAAAGCTCAAACCAAAGTCCGTCACCTTCACTGTGATCCGTCACTCGCCACAACGAAGTTGTTGCACTTGAGGTCCGAATGGACAACTTGGCTGCGGCGAAGGAACTACACAGCCAATGCGACCTCGTACAGCATTCTCCAGATCTCGGTGGGGTGCGAACTCAAATACTTGTCCAGCGATCCTTCTGGTGCGTATTCGCACACAAACATTGGTGGGAAACACTGACTGCAGGCGCCGTACAGCTTGACAACATGAGGACTGTCGAAGCTGAACCAAATGGTCGCCTCGCGCATGAACATGTTGATGATTTCAGCTCGTTTCGCCTCAGTAGACTCATTGCGCGTTGTTGTCATCTGCGAGCGCGTGCTTGACAAGCGGCTCAAGCCATCGTCATCGCTCTCTTCTTCGTCGGCCTTCATCCTCTTTACGACGACGCCCATGCCATTGTACGTCGCCAGGTACAAGCAGCCATAAACACCAGATCCAATTCTCGCGTCGCTCACAGTTATGGTGTTGGCGTCTATTTGCCATGTAGACACCGAATCTGAATCATTGAAAGAGCTAACATCTTCGTCTGCAGCTTCGGTGATGGCCACCAAGCCTTCGCACTTTGCCTTGGCATGCATCGCCTCGATTTATTGACCAAAAAGCCAAGACACCTTCTCTTGTTCGCTGGGTTCTCCAATGTTGCGCTTCCAATCCACGCGAGAGCCCCAACGCCCATCAACCAGAACCTTCCGAACTCGGATAACCGGTGTTTCATACGGGGTCCTACGACTTAACGCAGGAAGTCTCCCACGAGGGTCCTACAGCATGCAGGCGGGGTCGGATAATATCAAACCGCCATCGAACCTAACGGAACTGTACCGTTGACGGCCATGGCGACCTCGCGATTCTTCGCCTGCAGCTCGGCGGGCGCCGCCGGGGCCTCGGACCGCCCGCTGCTCGCCGCGATGCGCGCCAGGAGCAGCAGGAAGCGGCCGCGATCGACTGGCGAAGTTTCGGGCACGGGCGAAGGCTCGGGGCCGCGGCCGCCGCTGACGGAGATGGAGAAGCAGGTGGCGGCGCTGCAGAGAGCCCACGCGGACGCGCTGCTGCTCTTCGAGTGCGGCTACCGCATGCGCATATTCGCGGAGGACGCCGAGGTGGCTGCCCGACCGTTTGGTGTTGGAGAGAGAAGGCGCTGACGGTGCTGAGGCTGGTCTGGCGATGACAGAATGCGGCGGCGGTGCTGGGGATCCGCGCGACGCAGCACCGCAGCTTCGTGGAGGCGTCGGTGCCGGTGCACCGCGCGCTGGCACACAGCCGCCGCCTGGTGATGGCCGGTTTCAAGGTCGGCATCGTCCGGCAGGTCGACTCGGTGGCGGCGCGGGCTGCGACTGGCGATCAGCGCAAGCCGCTCGAGCGGTGCGCGTGTTGCGTGCAGCGTTTACTGTGGGCCCAAGCACACCCGTGTCTGACGCTTTGGCGACTTCAGCTGCGTGACAGAGATGTACACTCGCGCGACGATCCCTGCCGACGAGGACGCGGAAGAAGTTAGCGTCGGGGCTGCAAGGTACATCATGTGCGTCGTCGAGGCTACGGTGCACCACAAGCCGCTCTTCGTGAAACTCGTGCATGAAATGGCTGATACAGCAAGGCAACACCATGTGAGTGAGAAGATGCGCAGTGGTTGGCCGCTGATCCACCGCTGAAATCATGCGATTCATCCTGTTCAGAACTCTCTTGAAGCTGTCAATATCGGGATTCTCGCTCATGACGTTCATACTGGAGAGACAAGCTTTGCTCAGTTTGAGGATGGTGCGTGCCAGCTAAGCCAATTTTTTTCTTTATTCATGATTGACTCTATGTTACGCCGCCAAAGATGCGAGAAGGCAAAAACTGAAACGAGCACTCAGCAGGATTGAGCCGATCGAGTTTGTGTTACCCAGTGGCAGGCTGAGCGCATACTCAGAACGTATAATTGAAGATTATGTGCGCGAGTCTGGATCACGTCAGTCGAGGAGCCGCAGCATTTGCAGTGAAGGCAACAAAGAAAAATTGTTGGCTTCAATACGAGTCGAACGGGTGGAGAACGCCTTTTTCGATACTCCCACGGATACAAGCCACCCTGCGTTGCGCTGTTTCCCATCATCGCTGCAACTTCCGCCACTATGTTTGCATTGCTTTTGTGGGATTCACCAGTTTCTGTTGACTCTCTCGATGGAAAAAACACTTGTTTCTCCGAGGTATACTGATGTTCGAGACAGTATCAGCTCTTCAATTTCTCAGTTTGCATTACCACCAGAGTCCCAGCGCGACCTCGATGTGTTTACGAATTCGGTACAGCGCCATTTTGATTATTTTTTCATGTTGTGCGCTCTTCTTTAATAGACCGCCGTCGTGTGACTTAAAGACGACAGGCACATACCACGGGTCGTTATACTCGATACTTAACCACACGGTCACTGGATTTGGTGCGCGACGACTGCGAGAGTGGATAAAGAGTCCACTCGTATCTCTGTCTGAGATCAACGAGCGGCAAGATGCTGTCGTGTTTCTGACTTCAACCCGAGGGTTTACCGGGTCTCATCTTGCTATGGATGTCGAAGAGGAGTTGATGTTGACAGTCCTCCCTCGTGCAAAACCTTTGCTTCGAAGCATACAACGAATCCACGTAGGCAACGCGACTCCTTCTGAAACTATCAGCGCGCTCAAGATTTTGGTTGACGTTGAGAGCAAAATGACCGAGCTCTCAAAATGCGTGGGTACTGCCATGTCTCGGTTTCCTGAGCAAGGAAGCCAACCAAACTATATTCTGCATCTGCTAAATTCGTATCCTCTGGTAGCCAGTCGATCCTTGCAATGCCTCTCACTGATTGACGCTGATTTGTTGATGAAGAGCAGCAATGATGCCGAACGTATTATTCTTCGATGGCTATATCGCGATGAGAATAATCGCAAGCGTCACCAGGAATTGGCAGCGGAGCTATCAGACTTACAAACTAGATATGCGGATGAACTGGAAGCTTGCCGTAAAGTACTCAATGACTCGTCGTTAGTATTTAAAACACTTCGTGGAGGATCGATAAGCGATATTCACCACTTGATCGAAGTTAGCCGAGAGAAACTTGCGTTAGTATCAAGCGATTGGTTACCCGTCAACTCAACCAAGACGCACGTTCGCTTTCACACTCGCGAGATCGTTCGGCTTCAACTGCACGAGGATTTTGCTCGCCAGCAGCAAGATCAACTCGTTCGAAAAGCGTGGAGCAGTTTCATTTCGCACGTTGATGGAGAGCTGTATGTGTCAGCCATGGGCTGCGTTGACGTCTTGTCTACGCTCGATGCGTTGTGCTCACTCGCAGCGGTCGGCAGGCAATCACTCAACTACAGCATGCCCATCTTCGTCGAAGGAAACGACGGTAGTCATGTACTCGATATTCAAGATGGGAGGCATCCCATTGTTGAGACTTTGTTGGAGAAGTCGTCATACATCAGCAATTCGATCTCGCTAACGAGCAGGCTCGATCGTGGCGCCGTTCTCGCTGTCTCGGGACCGAATATGGGAGGCAAGACGAGTCTGCTGCGAATGTGTGCTCTGATAGTGCTGATGGCACAGATCGGCTCGTTTGTGCCTGCGATCCGCGCTCGCCTTTCTCTCTTTGATGGTGTTTTCACCATCATCCAGCGTCAGATATGGGCCAGTGGTGGTAATTCGTCTTCGTCTTCGTTGCGTGATTGCGAGTTGTCATCTCTGAGTTCAATTGCTCGATTGGCAACACGCAACTCACTTGTTGTGGTGGACGAGATTGGCGTTGCATTGTCGTCACACCACGCGAGAGCCCTCGCTGTTGCCCACGCAGTGTACTTTGTCAACTCGGTAGGCTGTCTGCTCCTATTTGCCAGTCACGTAGCTAGCGCATTGAAGAGTTTAGCGCATAAGCTTGGAGACCGCTGCGTGCTCAAGCAGTTTGTGTACACTGCGCGGAGCAGCGACGAGAACGAAGAAGAAGATGGCAAAATTATCCGACACGTTGCATTTCATTACGTGATTCAAGACGGGATCGCGCGAGACAGCCTCGCGCTCGACACTGCCCGGCGTGCTGGCTTGCCGCAACATATTATAGATCGCGCTGCTGCCATGAGCGAGCAGCAGCGACTACCAGCTGAACATTGAAAGCTATAGAGCCAGCCGAACGAGTAGGCACTGGCCCTGGAGGGTATCTACTGTATACATACATAAGCTTCTTCATCTTCTTCTAGGCCGAGACCATGTCAACACCCGCGATCATGCCGGCATCAGAGTGACCCAAGATGTGACAATGTGCAGCGACAACACCTGTGTAGTCAAGCGGCCTGAAGCGGATCGTTACGTTGCCAGGCGTTGGCACGAGGATTGTATCTCTCCAATCGCCGATTTCGTAGTCGATGCCATGGCCGTGGCTCATATCAACAATCTGGAACGCGTTCGTGTGCAGGTGGAACGGGTGGTTCTTCTCGACAGGGGTTCCGTCTTCATCTTGCTGATTGACGATCACCCACTCTTGCACGCGCCCGAGCACCATCGTGTGTGTGCTCGTGCCATCGAAGAGCTTGTGGTTGATCTTGTACTGCTTGTAGAGAAACCCGTCCTTGCGAACTGGCAGGTCCATCGAGAACTCAAAGATGAAGGGTAGGTCGTCCATTTGCTCACGATCAGCAGTCGACAACGCCAAAAGACTCGAGTCAGGTCCGTATATAGCAGACGGCGGTGGCAGCTTCGAGATAGGTTGCTGCTCCAGTGACGTCCCTTGCACATGTACGAAGGCGAGGATCCCGCGATACACATCCGTGTTCTTGCCGAGAAAGTCGTTGAGTGCACCGTTCTTGACCGACTGAAGGGGTCGTAGAGCCTCGTTGTCATCACCGTTCGGGTCACAGTTGATGATCACATCGACGCGGCCTCCGGGAGAAATCATGAGCGTGTGCAGCGGGCGAGGCTTGGGCAGGTAGTTGCCGTCTGTAGCGGCGAGCACCATGGAGCACCCGGGAATCGTCAGGATGAGTTCAGCTGTGCCTCCCGTGTGAACCATGCGCAGCAGTCGGTTTTCGCGCGGCCGCACGTCGATGCGAGGCAGATACTGACCGTTCACAGCGAAATAGCTCGAGATGGGCGGCAGACCATTGACGTCGCTGTCGTCGTCCGATGATTCCCAGTTGTCTGGTAGCTGTACCTTTTTGTTGGGCCGCTGCGGGATCTGCACATGTGGGAACAGTGACCGCACGCGCGCCTCGAGGAACGCCTTCTGGGTGTACGTGGGTCGCATGTCGAGGGAGCTGCGCGAGGCCTCGGCCGCGTCCAGCAGCGAGGACATCATGCCTCCGTCGAAGCGGAACTCCTGCAGCACCATGACGTGCTGGGTCATGACCGCGTACTCGGCTGGGATCGTGTCGGGGTCGTCTTCCACGACGAAGGCGCCGACCATGCCGCCACCCATCTGCAGAAAGACGGAGCCATGGTAGTGCGGGTGGTAGTGGAAGACTCCCCGCGGATGGGTTTTGGGAATGTGCAGCTGCGTGTCCATGCTGTCTCCGGGGGCGAGCACGCGGAAGACGTTGTCCTCGACGCCCGTGGGATCCACGTGCATGCCGTGGAAGTGCACGTTCGTGTTGTTGGGGTTGTGGAACGTGTTGGGCGCCCACTCGCCTTCCAGGTTGGGGCCGAGCGCGTTCTCCAGCCGCAGGTTGAGCACGTCTCCGGGCTTGACGCGCAGCACGGGGCCGGGCACGCTGCCCTCGTACGCGCGCGTCCAGAAGGCGATGGGTCCGTTCTCGAACCGCACGGGGCCGACCGAGACCGTCGTGTTGAGCGCTCCGTCCGCGCTCGCGCGCGTCTCGGGCTCGGCCAGCGCCTCCAGCCGCTGCGCCAGTCGCGCCACCGCCAGCTCGCGCGTCGTCGGGTCGTGCACCGTGAGCCCCGCGCGCGCCCAGCGGCCCCGCGCGTGCGCCAGCAGCGCCCAGCCGAGCGCCAGCGCGCCCAAAACGACGGCCGCCGTGGCCGCCGCGCGCCTGGCGGCCGCCCAGGCCTCGCGCCGCGAAGGCGCCGGCTTGCGGATGAACTGCTCCAGCTCGCCGTCTCCGTTCTTGTCGGCCTTGTCCGTGCCGTAGCCCGGCCGCTTGCGCCGCCCCGCCTCCACGTCCTCGCTCATGCTTCAAAAGGCCTGCTGGATCTTAGAGGGGGCCAACCGGTGGGTGATGAATCACTGATGATGCAGGTGGGGACCTGAGCGAATGGAGCCCAGCAGCGATCGCTGTTTGACGCGCGGAGGAGCTGGAGACGCGTGGGAGTCAGGCGCGGAGGTAATCCGGCGAGTTCCAGTGGTGCGCGCGTCTGTGCGGCATGAGGCGGCTGGAGGCGGGAGGCATACTGAAACCAAGACGCTCGAGACGTAGAGATACGCGACGAACATGAAAGATTCGGGAGGAATACCGGTATTTCAGTTTTGCTGGACGAGAACCATCCGACAAGTTGAAGTGGTCACTTGGCCACTCCACCATCGAGACGACTGAGGCTTGTCCTCGCTTGGTAATCGCCGCCATGCCGGCGGTCTACGGGAGCAGCCAATAGAGGGGAGTGGGTGAGTGCACGTGGTGACTCGATCGTCATCATGATGCACAAGCCTCTCACGCGTGCTTACGTTAGCGACTGCCTGAGTAGGGACTTTTGCCAGGACTAGGCAGTTCAACTAGGCGCTGCGGTTGTCGCTTGCTTCTATCGCTAGGCGCTGTGATTGTTTGCTTCAGCGCTTCCAGTCATTGACTTCACCTCCCTCAGCGCCCACTTCACCTGGAGCAAGCTCGCAAGTCGCTTGAGCCGACCTGACAGACATCACTTTCCAAATTGCCAGCAACAATCCAAGCCGCATCGTCTCTCTCTCCTCTTTAACGCATCCGCCATGGCCACGCTCGATAGCTACACATTGTTCACTCCGCTCGAGCTTGCCAAAGGACTCACACTCAAGAACCGCATCGTCTACGGCCCAGCCACGCGTGCTCGCGCAGATCTCAAGACGCGAGTGCCTCTCGATCGCATGTTCACCTACTACGAGCAGCGAGCGGCGGGGGCGGGTCTCATCATCGCTGAGGCGTGTGCTGTCTCCGAGCAGGCATTCGGGTGGTGGGGATCGCCCGCTCTGTACAACGACGAGCAGGAAGCGGCGTGGAAGATCCTCGTCGATCGGGTGCACGCCAAGGGCGGCACGATCTTCTTGCAGCTGTGGCACCTGGGCCGCAATTCTCATCCATCGTTTCATGTCAAGGGTGAAGTCGTGTCGGCATCGGCCTCCAAGCTGTCGGGGACCATTCGCAATTCCGATGGTGAACACGAGCCGTATGTTCGAGCACGAGCTCTTGAACTAGATGAGATTGCTGACGTCGTCGACGACTACCGCAAGTGCGCCAAACGCGCAAAGGCTGTCGGCTTCGACGGCGTTGAGGTCCATGGCGCCAGCGGATGCCTGGTAGACCAGTTCCTGCAGTCATCCACCAACTGGCGCACGGACAAGTACGGCGGGTCATTCGAGAACCGCTCCCGCTTCCTCCACGAAATTGTCGAGGCCCTCAAGACGGTGTACCCAGCCGATCGCATCGCCGTGCGGCTCTCTCCGAATGGGTCTGCCGCTGAAATGGGCAGCGAAGACAACTTTGAGATGTTCACGTACGCGATTGAGCGACTGGGAGCGCACGGCCTCGCCTACCTCGCGCTGCTTGATGGCGTATTGTTTGCCGATTCGGACAAGAGTCGCCACTTGTCCGTGTTCGATGCCAAGAAGGTGTTCAAAGGGATCGTCATGAGCAACAACATGCTCACTCGCGACGTGGCGGAGGGGCTGTTACGCAGCGGCGCTGCTGACCTGGTGGGGTTCGTTCGTCTGTACATGGCCAACCCGGATCTGGCGGAGCGCTTCCGCAACGACTGGCCTTTGAACACGCAGGAGGTGCCATACGAGCACTTCTGGGACGCTCACAAGGGCGACGAAGGGTACAACTCGTTCCCAATCTATGCTGAGTCGGTGTCGGCGGGCCCAGCCGCGCCGTAGATCCTCTGTGTTGGTAAGGCAGACGGAGAGCCTACCCGCGTTGGGAAGATCTTCCCAGCTAACTTCAACAAAAGAGGATGCATTCAGCACATCGAGTCAGCACACGCGCATCGATCACCGAGAAGTCAAGCTTTCTCGCAGATTACTGAGAAGCAGCGGATCAATGCCTAGTAATCTGTGAGCTTTGTTGGGTCTCATTGAGATGCATTGCGGTGGCGTTGTATTGTTCATTAAATAGGGCGCCTGCAAAGCGCGGCGCTCAGTAGCGGAAGAAGTTGTTGCCCGTCTGCTCTGCCAGGAAGCGGCGCACGAGCGCCGGGATGATGTGGTAGCCGTGCGAGGAGCGCGCGCAGCCCGCGTGTCCGTCTCGCACGGCGAAGACGAGCTCTGTGAGGAAGGTGCCCAGTATGCCCTTGCGGTCGTCGACCGAGGCCGTGAACTTGACCTTGAGGCAGGGCTTGGCGGTGGCCGCCTCCAGGTGGTCTAGCAGCGCGTGGCAGTAGCCGCAGGCGCGGCCGTGCGGGTGTCGCTTGCGCGCGATCTTGGCGACGTTGCGCCTGAGCCTGGCGAAGCTCGAGTATCGCTGCTCGATCCTGTAGTCTGGCTGGCGGTCCTCTCGGGGGCCGATGGACGCCGAGAGGCTGCTGGAGGCGGCCGACGTCCCCCGGCCGCGCGTGGAGGGCAGCCCCTTCTGCTGCTGGTAGCGGTAGACGTCCACCACGTAGTAGACGATGCCCTCCTCGCGCTCGATGACGTCGCGGATGGCCACGCGCTCCACGCGCGCCAAGAAGAGCTGGATCTCCGTGGCGCGCGACAGCTGCTGAGGCAGAACGGGCACGGGCGCCAGCGCCAGCCCGCGCACGAGGATCGCGTCGCTCGACAGCGCGCGTCGCAGCGCCAGTGCGCGGCCCTCGGACGCGCCGCTGGCCGACAGCAGCGAGCTCTCGCTGCCGCTGCCGCTGCCGTCGCTCTCGCTCTCGTTCTCGTTCTCATTCTCACTCTCGCTGTCCACGGTCATGGGCTCCGGCGGCTTGGAAGGCGACCGCCGCTTGCTCAGCAGCTCCAGCTCCAGCTGCGGCTCCAGCTCCAGCTCCAGCTCTGGCGCCGTGGGCATGGTGGCCGATCGGCGAATGGCCGAGCGGGCGAGCTCGCGGCGGCCTGGAACGGAATTCGACTTGGAATTTGTATGCACAGGACCACAAACGGACGCACAGAGTGTCCCAGTGAACGGTATGCACCGATTACGCCACCGTGCGGGCGCCTGGGATAACGGAGGGGGAATAATATTGGTTTGTCAAATGATATGGATTATTGAAGGATTTGAAAACATGGAAGATGAAATGGAGACACGATTTGTAATCGATATATAAATAATGAGAGAGAGTAAATGGGGGCGGGCGGTTTACGGCCTGCCGGAGAGAGTATGACACTCGCAGCTGCTTGGCCCAGCTGTTGAGTGCGCTGACTTGGAGGTCTCAGACCCGTACCGGGGCACTTCAATATAACGGCATCGCTTCGTATCCAGTCCGTGGACTTGCACCCGGTTTGCAACTTCGTTCGACAGATAACTTTCTGGTCGAATGGAGCTGCAAAAGTTTCCGGCAGAAAGAGGAACTCGAGGCGGCTTCAAGTTGCGGTCGCCTCGTTTGTGACCATCTAAAGAGGTCGGCAAACGAAACAGACGATTTCTAGGTGGGCAGGATTTCCTGAGTTGATCGCAATATCCTGGACTGGATTATTGATCGTGTTGCGAGCCACAAGGGGCACGATGTTGTTCAACCATGCTCAGGCACATTCATATCTTCTGTGTACCGCCAAACAAGATGGTTCACAAGGCTCATGATCGGCAGCACACCGATGCAAGCCGCCGCATGGCTGCACCCCGCTACTGGCAGCACTTGTTGTCTCTCCCACACGAGATCTCGCAAGAACAGTACATGGTATTGGCGACGATCAGGAGATAACAGCAAGTTGCAAAAACCACCAAGTGAGAAATTGAGAAACCAGAGCCATTGCTCTTGGTACTTCATTGAAGGCTTCATGTAACTAGAGCTCACGCACTCGTCGAATATAACCAATCTGGTGCTGACTCCGTCTCAATTCGGCTAGCGCGCCAGTGAGTCGAAGAATCAGCAAACGAGCTCAACGAAGAACAAGTCCTACCCTCGGTTGTGGACTTTTGATAGCAAGTTTTTGTTGTATGCAAGCTAGAATTCGCGATCCTTAGCGGTCACGAAGAAGCTGTGTACCACGACAGCGACTTCGAGTTGCGCTCGACACTTGACATCGATAGGATCAGGAATGGCATTGATGGCTCCTAATGATGGCAATGCAGCTCCACCATCTCCAACTTCGCTTGGGGGCTTGGACTCAGCTGCGGCACCAGGGCCATACTTACCCTGTGCAAAGTCAGCGATGACTCTTAGACTAGCGGTGAGCACGCTCTTCCGGATTCCAGCAGCGACGCCGCCGTCTCCTCCGCCCCACTGCATTGTGGTGCCGTGGATGATGGGCGGGTGGACCCAGCATGTCGACAGGAACTCGCGCATTGCTGCACGATACTCGCATTGATCTCCTATGCAGCCGCATGGATCGTTGGGCGTGACGCAGAATGACAGCAGATCGAGCAGTTCTCGACATGCGCCAAATCGCCGTGTGACTGTGCGAGTGGTTTGTGGCGCTTGGTACACTCCTTGAGAGTTGGCGCCAGCTACAACGAGCTCAATGGTGATCTCAGCGCCCGACAGCATGACAGACCGAGGAAGGTTGCCTTGCTTGGCAGGAGCGGCGACAGTCGTCACGCGGATATCGAGTACGCGTGCCAGTTCGGAGATGCACTCATGGTAAATGCCTGACGCGGCTTCATCGGTCGGTAAATCTCCCCACAGAGATCGAAGGGGCTCAGAGGTTGACGAGGATGCTAAAGCCTTCGGGAAGTCTCGAGGGGCGACGAGCTTTCCTGCCAGCGATAGCGGAATTTGATACTTCGACTGCGATCCAAAGACCCGACGAAAGAATCCGGGCTTGGTGCTAGGTGTTGCTGCGGCCATTTGGCACGGCGGTGTCGCTGGGGCGTGGAATATTGAAGAATGGCGGGGTGAACCAAGTTGTCATGTGGATGTCAAAGTGTAGCCATGACATCAAAGAAGATGCATGTCATATGAGAAAATAGCCAGAAGAGGTGTGGCCAGTGGCGTGTGCGTGTGTCTGGGAGCGTCTGGTACACATGCAACCACAAGATGCATCATTTGAGGAAGATGCACTCTCCGATGCTGTGCTTGGCCCTGGAACTTTGGCATTGCTTTCTTGCATCAACGCTGACGTGTTGGCCGGCTGGATCTCTCGGTCACGTCGGAGGCATGCCGCGCGCTCATTTGGTAGTGATCGTCGCATTACCCACCCAACGACTCTTTCGCTGCAGCTTCGCTTTTCGCCGGTGCATGAAGATTAACGTGGCAGCGGTGGAGGCCGCTGCCACGCCTCGATCCACCGCCTCCAACCCCAACTTTCTCAACCTTGAGTCGGCGATTTGCAAGATGGAGTCCAAGCGACCGCATTTCCCGGCTCACGACCCGGGGCCACGCAGCAAGCTACCAGACCCTTCGACGCGGCACTACCAGTGTTTTTAATTTCAAGGCTGCGGCTAGATGGTCGGCAACGAAGGAGTTTGGCGTACGACGAGCCAGTTGAGGTAGCTGCCATGCGTGGCTACGCGGCGCGCACGCGAGCGGCAGCGGAAGAGGACCTCTCGGGCCAATGACCAGCAAGGAACGACTTTGTCAAGCACTGTTGTGAGAGTATTGCTTCGCCTGTTCTGCGAGGCTGCGTGCATCACCATTGTGGGGACGTTGTCGCCTACAAGATCATCATCCACGAGCTGTGCAACCGGATCGAAGCACTTGACCATGCCCCACAGCTAGCACCGACCTAAGAGTTTAGCTTAGAATCCTGAACTTCAATTGACCAAGGTCCTGAGCGTCCTCAGTTTATCCTACAGGTCGTGCATCTTCAAGCCAAGGGCGGGTTCGGGCGCTTACTAGCGACCGCACGCGCAGTTCCACCACCAATCAATCTTCAAAATCCTGAATCCTCAGCCCATCCACTAGCACGTTGGCTTTTGCCAGGTGCCGGGTGGTTCCGACCTTGCAAGAGGGAGAGGATGACTCCTTCGGGAGCGCCGCTGACCGCCGGTTCTTCTCAGAGCAAAAAAGGAGAAGCTGGTAGTACGGGGAGTTGCTTGACGCAGCACTGCTGCGTCTTCAGGGGCCAAGCACAGGCGATCGAGGTGTAGGAAACGTAGTGGTCACATGTGCCTTCAGGCAGTAACTTCCTAGTATCGTGGGGCTGGCTAATCAACATGTGGACTCGGGAGTCCCGAGTCGGGAGGCCCAAGTCCAGCCTCATGGTTGGTAGTCCCAAGCCACACTATTGAGCCGAAGGCCGAGCAGGTAGCTTACGCCAGCATCGTGGAGTCGTCTATCATAGATCTGCTGCTCCCTCTCCAGCGTCGTCCTTTGTGCTCGGCCACGCCACGTGGTGTCGCGGAGCAGCCAAAGATCCATCAGAGGTGCGGAAGAGATCCGCGAAATGCTCATCCATGAAGGAGAACGCGGACAGCAACACTGACAATTGAGCAAACGCCATGGAGTTTCGCCACCAAGCCTCCTAGGCTCCGCATGAACTCCATGACGATGGTCTTGCTTGAGCAATGCTTTGACACAGACCCTGTGACACGCTCCGCTTCCGGTGAACCAGCAAGTGGTACCGACCCATCCCCTTGGGAGTTTGCGCACACGCAGGTCGCGCGTGCTAACTCGTAGGCCTGTAACGCCAGTAGTCTGACAGGTCTCCTCGACGAAGGGTACGCCGATTGATCCATGGCTGGCTAAAGCAGCAGCTTGGTGTTTTTCTGGAAAATATTTTTGGCCGCGTTGACATCTCGGTCGAGAACGGCGCCGCACTCGCGGTTGTCGCACCGGAAGATGCTGTTGCCGCCGAGGTTGTCCTTGACCTCGCCACAATACGAGCACGTTTTGGAAGTGTACTCTTCCTCGCAGTTGATGAGGAAGCCTCCTGCGCGCTTCATCTTGTACTTTAGCAGCGTCTTGAAGCGGAAGTGTGCCTGAGCCATCATCGCGCGCGCCGTCGGGCTGCGAATCGTCCGCTGCTGCCGTTGGTCGGTCGTGGTGGGTTGCTCGTCTGACGCCGTCGCCGGTGTAGCGTCTGATGCTACGGCGCTGGCAAGGTGCTTCTGCACCATCTCCGACGTCCGGAACGACGGAAGCAGCACCAAGTAGTAGTTCTCCGCCAACCACTTGGAGAGCTTGTGGTGCATGTCGTCCACGCAGCGCGTTGCCTTCCGCGACGAAAGGCGGATGCGCCTCCGCAAGCGGTAGCGCTTGCGGTGCGCGCTGGTCTTGGCATGGCGCCTTCCTCGCTTGAGTCTGGTCCGCGTCTTGGTCCTGTGTCGCGCTTTGCAAGCGTTTACTTCTTGCTGCAGCGTGGACTTGGCCGAGTCAATGTACTCGAACTTGCGCTGGAGATAGGCTGGCGTATCGGGAATGCTCAAAACACGACCATCTGGGTCATAGAGGGTGATGAAGTTGCGGACGCCCGGATCAAGGGCACAGAGACGCTCCGACGTGCCATGCTCAAACACCTTCTTCCTTGGCACAATTAGGTAATAGTCGCCATCTCGAAGGCGTAGGATTCGAACGGACGTGGTGATCTCTGTGGTCTCGTGCACCTCGATGCCAGCGAGCTTGTCCATGATTGACCAGCCAAAATACTTTGGAAAGAGTCGAAGGCGCGTGGTGCCGGTGTCGTCTGTGACAAATATGACCGATTTTTTCAAGATCTCAATGGTGTTTGAAGGAGCAAACTTGCTCTTAAACTTCAGCTCTGGAAATGAGGTTGCCTCGTTCCGCGAAAGCTTGTGAAAGTATCCGCTGACTGAAGATTTCACGCTCTTCAAATAATCCCTAAACGCCGAGTCGCGGACTTGGTCTGGCACTTGGCGATGGCGAGCAAGGCCGCGCTTGTTTCGGAAGTAGGGATCCATTGTCCTTAACTTTGCAACTGGCCGATACTTGGCCCCTAGTTGAGGCATCGTCATCTTGTGCTCTCTTGACCGCGCAGCGACGCGGGTTGCGACGTCGACCTTTGACAGACCGACCATCTTGTTATACACCGCTCGGTTTGCGGCAAACATCTGGCCCAGCTTCTCCTTCTGGTCCGGCGTCGGATACAGCTTAATCTTGACGCTGCTGTTGATGCCTTCGTCGTCTTCAACAAGCGCATGCAGGGACCTGAGCTCTTCAATGACGCATCGGGGAACATGGGCGGCTGGAAGGACATCTGTCCGCCAGTCCTCGGAGCGAGGCTCGTCGATGAAGTTCCCAACTTCGAACCACGACGTCAGTAGCGGCTCGACTGAGCGCTGGCTTTCAGGAACACGCTCCCCAACGTAGGTGTGCGGCTTCACCTTGCGGCCTCGCTTGTCTCTTCGCCATCTCTTGCCTGGCTTGCCCTTGTTCCAGTGCTTCTTCCGGTGGCTGCTGCGACGCGCCCGTCGTGGCTGGCGCTCGCGTTGCGGCTTGGAGACATGCTCGAGGTCGTCGCGGCCTGGCATCCACAGGTCGTCAGCGACGGCTCGCTTGAACCACGCTCGAGGATGGACTAGCTCGTCCCGAGAGCGCTGTGCCTCGTTGGAGGCTTGCTCCTTTTTCCTCGGTTTCTTCTCGGTGTCGGACTCGGGCACGATCTCGCCGATGCCGGGGATACAGCTCGCTTCTTCGTCAGAGTCTGGCACGACCTCACCGATGCCGCGGATAACCCTGCGCCTCTTCCGGCGAGGCCCACCACGTGTCATGGACCCTCACAGCGCGAGCCAGCGAGCGTGACGAAGAAGATTGGAGAATGTGCCGTTGCTAGATCTTGGTCTTCGAGGCCTCGGCACGAAGAGGTCGCCACATGTCGCTCGTTGTGCAATGGTGCTGCCACCACGTGCGAATTATCTAACATGAAACTAAGCTAAAGAGGCGTGGCCAGTGCGTCTGTTTCACAACTGGCCGACCCATCTGCTCAGCCGTCTCGTTCTAAAAAGCTTCAAACGTTGATCCGCGGCCTTTGATTGGTCCAAAGCAAGTGGCCAATCGTCCCGTATGCACTCGTTCCAGGACGCCCCGCATGTCTCCCACTCGGCAATTACCAACGCGGCCGCGTCCGCAGAGCCCACAGGTGAGCGCCTGGGCCCTGCGTTACTGTGCGGACGGTCCGCACCCGCTCCGACCAGCGTCCGCGGCTGCGAGGCCCGTCCGAGCGTAATCTGCGGCTGCGGCCATGGCTGCGGACGCGTCCGTGTCGCGTGCGGCCGCGCCCGATCACCGCAGAAATAGCCGGCCGTCCACGGCGTCCACGGCGTCCACGGGGGACGCGCCGCGCCTCACGTCCGACATGATCTCGTTCCGCGCCACCGTCATCCACGCAGACCCCATGGCCGCGGAGGGCCCGCGGCCGCAGCCTCCGTCCGCGCGTCCGCTGGCGGCCACGGCGCTAGATGACCGCAAGGCCGCGGCCGCGCCCCACGGCGGCAAGCGGCGCCACACGGTGACGGGGGACGCGGCCGACCTGGCGCCGCGCTTCGGCGCGCTCAAGATCGACCCGGCGCCGGCCTCGCAGCAGCGCGCGCCGCCCATGGGCAGCGGCTTCATGTACGCGCGCGCCAGCTCCTTCACGCTCGGCAGCTCCTCGTCCGTGGCGGCCGCCTACTCCTTCCTGCCGGACCAGACGCCGCCCCCGTCCTCGGCCGCGGCCGCGCGGCCGTCCGCCTCCGCGTCCGCGACCGTCTACGGGGCCCTGGTGCGGACGGCCGCGCGGCTCGGGGACGCGCCGGCGCTGCTCGTCCCGCCGGCCGACCGCAAGCCGGCCG
>JAASGX010000101.1:0-45765 GCA_023334415.1 Phytopythium chamaehyphon | reverse complement strand
GCTGGCACCGGACAGCAGCGCCTCCTCGAGGCTCTTGGTGAACACACCCGAGGTCGTGGACGTGCCCAGCACGCTCAGGTGCTTGTCCAGCACCTGGTCGCCCACCGTGTCCTCCTGGCCCACGACGAAGTCCACGTCCGGGTATAAGGTCGACAGCTTGCCGATCACCTCGTTCGTCTGCACCATGGCCAATTGGCTCTTGCGTGACGACACGAAGATGGTGCGGCGTCCCTCAGCGCTCATGATGCTGTTATTGCAGTGGTGGGTGGCTGGTTGTGAAATGGTGACAGGTGCCTACGTGGTCTGTTTCGTTGTGCCACGAATTGCTCGGGCCATGGCACCAAGGCCACTGGCAGTCAGTCACTTCATCGACGGCTCTAATCATTAGACGACACGTACGAGAGGCGCTGTCTCGTGCACTTGTAGAGGACGCGCGACAGCAGCACCGGTGCTGATGGATGGGATGCTGTTGCACCAGCTTGCTCGACAAGGCAGCGGACTCGGCTCCATCTACACATCAGCCCCGAAAATGCCAATTGACGCTTTCATTCAAAGCAACTTCATCGTGGCTATGGACAGAGGCAGATTGCACACCGCGGAGACCGAAGCATGGCGGCGGCGACACGGCCAATCGACACCTTTTGCTCGTCGTCTGGAGCTTCGGGGCTACCTTTACTCTCCTGGCCGTCACCTTGGCGCCCAATCACGAGATACGAGGCTGACTGAGTCGCCAAGTAAGTCTGCAGAGCCTCGGCGACCGACTCGTCCTCGTCTACAGCCACGGCGTCAACTGCAGCGTCCACCTAGCTCAAACCCGACAATTAGTCCAATATCCAAATTCGGTAACAACGAATGGGGCGTACATTGATTCCTGAAGCCAGCTCGCGGACGCGGTCAAGCGTTCCGCCGTCTTCATATTGGCCGACCACAGGTTCGTAGAAGAAGTGAACGACACGCAGCTGGTCCCCCGGCCGCATCAGTTTGAGCGCTGCAAGGAGACACCGGTAGCCCACAGCAGATGTGTCCACAGCCACGACAAACACATAGCGCTTGAGTGGAGTGGAGTTGACAGGAGCTGGAGAGACCACGAGCACCGGCAGTGAAGTCGTGGCCATGAGCGCGTCTCGAGTTACGTGGCCGAGCTGGTCGATGGCCGGGCCTCCCTTACCCACCGACCCGACGACCAGAAAGTTGGCTACCTGACGGCTGGCAAACCCCAAGAGCTGGCGCGCGATCTCTTGGTCCCCTGACGGGATGACGTTGACTGTGAATCTCTTCGGCGGCAGTTTGAGCCGTTGGCAGTGGGTCTTGTACTCTGTCTCGAGCGAGCGAAGCAGGAGGAGGGTGAGTGTATCTGACGTTGTTTAGAGGACGCACACGCGTACCTTCACGTATGAACTCGGAGGAGAGCGGTGGCAGCTGCAGGCTGCTGCTCTGCGAATCGTCAACGTTGATGATCGACAGCTTTCCCTGTCGACGCAGGCGCGCAGCGATCTCAAACGCCAGGTAGGCCTGTCCTGCAGGCACGAGCCCAACCTGTCAGCTCCACCGTCTCCACTGCAGCACCTACAGCAACGCACGGCTCCCGTCCACCGCCACCATGAACGCGGTGTTGGGTGCCAGCCGTCTTAAGCTTTCGTGCTCTAGCAAATCAAACAGACCGTCAGCGCTCGATCTAGCGGCCACCAGCGCCCTGCTGCTCGCTACCGGCCCGCAGCTGCTCGCACAGCTTCCTCAGCGCCGCGTCCACGTCCAGGAAGAGCCCGGACTCACTCTCCCTGGCCGCGGCGGCCGCGTCGTACTCTGCGTCCTCCAGCAACCCGCAGAGCCGCGCGTGCGCTCGCTCGTCCACGTGCTCGGCCCGCAGCGCCCGCGCGCGCGCCAGCAGCGCATCCGCATCGCCCAGCAGCAGCGCGCGGAAGTCCTCGTCCCCTTCCTCTCCCTGGGCCGCCAGCGCCAGCCGCGCGGCCCCCAGCGCCAGCGCCAGCGCGCGCGACGGCCGCTTGAGCGCCAACACGTCCTTCATCTCAAGTCTCCATGCGCCCCTTCAAGATCGCGCGTCTGGGCCGCTCCAGCCCACACCCCAGATCTCCCTGTGGGCGCATACAACCCCCAAGATACCCCGCAGCCGCCCCTTTCCGCTAGTGACCACTAGGAGAAAGGCCGGGAAGATGGCGGAGCTGCACCCGGCGCAGGTGCTGCGCAGCGGGCACGACGTGAGCGGCGCGCACTACCCGGGGGGCGTGGCGCCCCACAAGCGCATGCGCAAGCCGATCGTGCGCAAGTCGGTGGACCCGAACGCGACGTTCATCGCGTTCGTGCAGCAGCGCGCGTTCGTGCGCGCGCGGGCCTTCAAGGCGGCCGCGCTGCCCCCGCACTCGTTCTACAAGAAGCAGACGCTGCCGCCGCTGGCGCTCGCGGGTGACGACGACCTGGCCTCCTGCGTCTGCACCAAGTTCTGCCGCTGCTCGACCAACAAGCAGCGCTGCCCCGTCAACTGCGTCTCCTGGACGCCCGAGGGCCGCCGGCTCATCACGGGCAACTCGGTCGGAGAGTTCACGCTCTGGAACGGACTCGCATTCAACTTCGAGACCATCCTGCAGGCCCACGACGACGCCGTGCGAGCCATGGTCTGGTCCCACAACGACAACTGGCTCGTCACGGCAGACCACGGGGGAGTCATCAAGTACTGGCAGCCCAGCATGACCAACGTGCAGCTGCTGCAGGGACACCGAGAGGCCGTGCGATCGCTCAGCTTCTCCCCCACAGACTTCAAGTTCGTCTCCTGCTCGGACGACGCCACCGTCAAGATCTGGGACTTTGAGCGCACGAGGGAGGAGCGCACGCTCACGGGCCACGGATGGGACGTCAAGTGCGTCGCCTACCACCCGTCGCGCTCGCTGCTCGCATCCGGCAGCAAGGACAACCTGGTCAAGATTTGGGACCCCAAGTCGGGCAACTCGCTCAACACGCTGCACGGACACAAGAACACGGTCTTCAAGGTCGCGTGGAACGCCAACGGCAACTGGCTGCTCACGGCCAGCCGCGACCAGCTCATCAAGCTCTACGACATCCGCACGCTCAAAGAGTTCGCGACTATGCGCGGCCACGCCCGCGAGGTCACCTCCATCGCGTGGCACCCGTGGTACGAGCGTCTCTTCGTTAGCGGGTCCTACGACGGATCCATGATGTACTGGGACGTTGGGTACGTTGCTATTTCTCTTTGCTGGCTCCCTGTGGCGTTTTACACTAACCCGTAGCTTGGGCTTTTAGCAAGGAGAATCCATTGGCTGCGATTCCTCAGGCACACGATACCGCTGTCTGGGACATCCAGTGGCACCCTGTTGGCCACGTCGTCGCGACTGGAAGGTTTGTCGAGTTTAAATGGCACATCTGTTGTAGTTCAAACCCTGACCAAATTATTGTGTTGCCTACTCTTACAGCAACGACCACAGTACAAAATTTTGGTGTCGCAACCGGCCTGGCGATCCTATGGATGATAAGTACAACGGAGGCGCCACGGTGCTGAACGAAGCCGATGCCCTTATGGACTCTGCTTACGGAACACGCGAAGGAGTCGCGGCTGCTGCATTTGCTGCAGCTGCGAGCGCTAGCGGATCTTCCTTTGGAAATGGCAAGGAAATGCTTCCTGGGATGGCTGACGGCTCGGGCATCCGTGCTAGCGCAATCAACGCTGCAAATTTCCAGAACCTCAATCAGCGCGACAATCGAGGGTTTGGCGGTGGTGGCAGACGTCAGCCCCCAGAGTCGTACACATGCAATCGCTGCGGCACCAAGGGCCACTGGATTGAGGACTGCCCGACAAAGGACCAGCAAGGACAGGGGCAACAATCATTCAACGGCGGCATGCGCAAGGTGCCGCCCGATGGATACCTTTGCAAGCGCTGTAACATCCCCGGTCACTACATCTCGGACTGCACGCAGCCTAAGGTCCCACCACCGTCATACACGTGCCACAAATGCCGACAGAAAGGTCACTGGAAACAAGACTGCCCCATGGACAGTTCTGGCATGGTTGCGGCGACCGCTGCTGCAGCAATCGCCGCTGCCCAAGCTGTTGCTGCGAAGATGGGCCATGGACCGCCGCCTCCCCGACCGATGCACAACTTCGGTCCTCCGCCCCCGATGGGCGCCAGTAACAACAGCAACCGCCCTGCATTGTTGGCTCCCCCCGGACCACCAGGTGGCGCGCGGCCCATGGGAGGTCCACCAGGCGGATTCAATGGCATGATGCCACCGAGAGGCCCTCCACCGATGCCGCCTCATCTCATGCCTGGCATGAAGCGCGGCCGAGAAGATGACGGCAATGGACAGGGAGGCGGATGGCCCGGTGGGAACGGCGCTCCCGATATGAAACGCCAACACATGAATGGAGGAGATTCCGAAAGTCGTGATCCACGCCGCCGCATGATGGGAAATCCACCGCCATACTCGCGTCGGTAAGACACTATAGTCGGCTACGTCATAGCGATTGCGACAGATAATACTGCCGAGCTCGACAGTCTTGAAAAGCTCTTTACCTATGCACTTGTTCATGTCATTCAAAGCTCGAAGACCTCATCATTTGTTGACTTTCGCGGATTTGAATCTACTCTGTAATTCTTGTGGATAATGCAGCGTCAACGAGCCGATTCTCAATCACCTGACCGATCGCAGCCCGTTTCTCCTTGTGGATCGATGCCAGCAATCTGACAAGGATGTCGATCTCGTAGTGCTCCGCATTCACCTCACTCTCGTTCTCAGGCTTCAGCAGCGTTATCACACTTGTGATATGCTCCTCCATCATGGAAGCTGGGTGACCGTCATCTAAAGCGTGCGGGCTCAACCGGCCCCAACTTCGCGAGAGCATCTGGAAGGGAGGCGACTTTGCTAGGGGAGAACCCGAGACAGTAGCCATAAACTCCGAGATGATGTACTCGCATTTGTTACCAGGGAATCGTTTGACTGCTTGATATGCGATAGTTGGCTCTGGGACAATGGGAGGAGCTGTAGAACAAAGTTTGTTGAGCACAAACTCGTTCGAAGCCATAACAACCTTCAAAAACAAGCGTCAGCAGGGATTGTTGCTAATGCGGAGCCAAAAACAAAGTCTTACTGTCACTTTGTCGTCGGGTGCCGTAAGCCCACCCTGGCGAAGTGCGTTCCACCCAGTCTCTCTAACAGTATCGAAGTTGAATGGCATGATGCAGACACACTTCGCCTCAAAGCAGAGTCCGTCGATCGATGCAGACTTTAGCTCAAGCGTTTCTTTGAAGTGACGATCGTTTATCAGACTCTTAGCGAAGTCGAAGTGAGAGTCTAGCTGAACACGGCTGAGTTCAATGCTCTGTAGCATGTCGGCGAACACTTCCATGTCCCCTTTGTGAGGTCCGTTCGCATCACGCCAGTTCTCTTTCTGTAGCTGATCCCACACCTGTGAGCAAACCACTTTGAATTAGCTACGACGAGCGTGGTGGCCATCGTTCTCTCACATCTCAACTCACCATTGGGTCACCGAGCAAACTCTCAATGCCGCGTGTAAGCTTGATTTGACTTTTTAGCATTGATCGCAGGCTTCTCTGCTCCTGGTCAGCCTTGACACGTTCGGTCGATTGGCGTTTGGCCACTTCTTCCCACACGCCATCTGACCTTTGCAAACCAAGGGGGTTGGAGGCCAAGTCTTCTTCTCGTTTTCGCTTGAGAACCCGCAGATGATCCTCCAGCTCCTCCACTTTGCTTCGCAGATACTGCATTTCTTCCTTTTGTCGCTGCGTCGAATTCTTGCGCTTTGGCGGTGAACTCTTTGTCACAGGGGCCAGAGCAGCCGGTTGCCTCGCAGCGGTGGCCACAGCCACTGACTCGTGCGTGTGCACCTCAACTGGAAGTCTCGGCTCTTCAGACGGCTGGGGACCCCAGAAAAGCAGCGAATCTCCACTTCCAGGGAAAAGCTCGTCCAAGCCCATGAGAAAGTCGAGCGAGTCTCCATCGTCGAGGTCATCGCTTCCGCTTCCTGCCGGCGACACATTCTCGGACGACTTCACCCTCGTGCCCATTGCGCTTTTTGTTGTCTGGAAAAGGTTGGCGGCGCTACCAGCTGACCGTGAGGTGATTATGCCAATGCTTCGTATCGCTTTGCTGGATTGTGGCAGAAACAGTTCGGCCGTCGCATACAATCATGGGCTCTGCCGTTGGGCAACGTATTAGATCATCTAGTTTAGATGAACCTGCTTGCCACACTCATTGTACTGTGTAGTCATGACCATTTCAAAACGACAACTTCCAACGCGATTTCATTAGCGGTTAAGCTTAGTTGTCGTTCCTGGATCACCTCAATTTTGCGCGGCAAGTTTTGCAGAGAATTCAGCGTCGATGAGCCGGCTCTCTATTAGCTGACCAAGCGAACTCCCTTGTCCTAAGCTTAGGTGATAGTTGCGAGCAGTCTAACAAGGATGCCAATTTCGTAGTGCTCCGCAACCTGATTGTTGTCGGCCTCCGGTGTGAGCAACGTGACCACTGTTGTGACGTACTTCGAAGTACTCCTCTATCACAGTGGCCGGCTGCCCCCTCTCAAGTTTGAATGGACTCAATTAGCCCCAACTTCGCGAGATTATCTGAAATGGAGGCCACTTCGCTAAGATGACCTCAAGAAAATTGCCGAGAATTCTGAGATGATACACCCGCAGTCGTCACCAGGAAAACGCTTGATTGATTTATAAGCAGTTGTGGGCTCTGGGACAATGGGCTGAGCTCGTTTGTTCAGCATAACCTCGTTACACCACGCCAACCTTGATTCGACAAGTGTCAGCAAATCAAATTAATGAATATCGTTCCGTGAAAGACTTGCTGACTCTGGATTCTCCGGCGTCGAAAAACCTCCCTTCCGAAGCGCGCCCTATCCGGTTTGATGACGACTTTCATAATTGAATGACAGTTTCTCTCGAAGCAGAGCCCGTCGATCGACGCGACCTTGGGCTCAAAAATGTCGTTGAAATCGCTTTCTGCTGTCAGGTCTGTTGCAAAGGTCAGGCAGGGTTCCAGTTGCCCGTAGTCATTGCAGATACTCTGCAGCATGACGGTAATTACCTGGATGTCCCCCTTTTGAGGTTGATTAACCTCGCGCATCCACCAACTGCAGCGGGCTTGCCATCCAGAGTCTCCACGGTCTCGTCCATTGTCTAGCCCCAGCGTTTTTCTACTGTAGTCTGCGAGTCTCTCCCAACGCCCCAGCCGTGAATATGCCAAGACCAAATCACTTTCACGGATTGTGGCAGCTACACGAATGAATTTTCATGGACCATGAGCTGATGTGGACGAAGATGAGTCATGGCAGTTGCTGCCCAGTGGAGTATGCATTTGCATGTGCATTCTACCTACACCGTCCAAAGCTAGCAACTTGCAACCTTTGCAGCAATCGCAGCGTCCATGAGTTGGTTCTCCATCAGCTGGTGCAGAATGGAGTGCTTTTCCTTCCAGAGCGCCACGAAAAGCTGGATGAACAGGTCGATTTCGCGGCTCATAGATGTGCCACGCTTTCGTTTCGAAGTCTCCGGATGCAGCAAAGTCACGGTGGACGTTGTAAGCTCCTCGTAGACGCTGCCAGTTGTGCCATCTTGCAGTTTCTTGGGTCGAACTCGTCCCCACCCACGTGCCGTGAGGCGGAAAGGCTGGGTAGCTGCTGCTTTACCAGAAACAACGGCCGACACTTCCGAAACACCGTACACACATTCAACGCCTGGGAGGCGCCTGATAGCTTGGTGCACAATAGTTGGCGCGGCCACAACCGGTGGATGCTTGACTAGGTGTTTGATAAGTACCAAGTCGGTAGATTCCAACGCAACCTGTGAACAGGTTGCCGTCAATATATGGAGACTACCACCCACCCACCCGCTGAAGCTCACCAGCAATTGATCAGCACCAGTCGCCATTCCTCCGGAGCGAGCTGACCTCCACAACACGTCATCAACGACTCGATAATCAAATGGGACCAACTTGGAGTATTTGCTCTCAAACGAAAGTTCAGTCGCGCCTGCATGCTTGAGCATTACGGAAAAATTGGGGCTCCAGTTTGTCGATAGTGCTGCCTCCGCCATCGCAACACGACTATCGATACCTTGCAAAAGCTCACCAAAGATCTCCATGTCTTGTTGACTAGGCTCTTCGCCATCGCGCCACTCAACTTTTTGAATGTGGTCCCAAGTCTGCAACAATAAACACCTGTCAGATCTTCGGTGACTGTACTGCCAACACAAGAACATACCTGTCGCTTGCTGAGTAACTTCTTCACGCTGCTGATGAGCTTCTCCTGCTTTTGGGTGGTTGCTTGAAGACTCGCGTTCTGCTTCTCGGACTCGATCCGTTCCTGGAGTTGCCTTTTCGCCAACCTCTCCATGACACTTTCAGGTCCAGCCTCACCGAATTGGTCCTCCCTCTCTCGCTCGCGCTTGCGCTTGACCGTCCCTAGCTCCGTCTCGAGGTCGCGGACCTTGCCTCTGAGGTATTGAAGTTCCAACTTCAGCCGCTGCGTCGAGTTCTTTGGTTTTTCAAATAGTGGAGGGAAATCGTCGGTGTGCTTTGCTTGGACATTCTTGGCGGTCTTGCTTTGAGCTGGGCTACTCG
This sequence comes from Phytopythium chamaehyphon, assembly GCA_023334415.1. Lineage (NCBI taxonomy): Eukaryota > Oomycota > Peronosporomycetes > Pythiales > Pythiaceae > Phytopythium > Phytopythium chamaehyphon. The sequence goes on along the minus strand of JAASGX010000101.1, from coordinate 37,149 downwards.
CAAAGCTTGGTGGTGCAGACCGCTGGTGAAACTCTTCCCTCGTTATGTGTTCGAGCTCTGCCAGAAACTCGAGCAAGCCGCTTTCTTCGTCTTCGGGATTTCTCCGACCTCCTCGAGCCACTGCGATCCCGATCATTATGCTGCAGACCTGTCAAAACCGCGGTGCATTACCAAGTGAGTGAGGCGGACAGCAACCTGAGTGAGCAGAGGAGTTGACGGGCTGCTGATTGTGGCAAATTGGATACTCCGCCGTAATCGAGAGGCTGAGAAACTGTTAGTCGCCTAATTGTGATTACTCCACGTGGAGCACATCCAGCACATGTTGCAGTGTATCGTCCAGGACACTCTGGCAGAGGCTCTGCAGGACTCCTGCCCCATGATTCGAGCACAGGCTCAGCAACGAACACTAAGGTAAACTCGACCCAAACGAGACCACAGCGACTAGCAAACAATGCAAATGCACTTGGAATCGATTGAGTAACAGCTTTCTGTTTCCTCCTCCGAATCACCCCATAAAGACGGACTACATCACATCCTCGTTCGATAATGATCGCTACGCTATACTTGCCATTCTTGCTGCAATGGCAGCGTCAACCAGTCGGTTTTCAATCACCTGTCCGATCGCAGCGCGCTTCTCCATGTAGCCCGTCACCAGGAGCCGAGTGAGGATGTCAATCTCGCAGTGGTCGGTCTGTTGGTCGGCTGCATCCGCAGAATTGGAAAACGTGACGTTCGTCAGGATGAACTCCTCCATCACGCAGGCAACTGTGCTGCTCTGGAGCTTGGACGGGATGAGTCTTCCCCAGCTGCGCGAAGAAAGTTGAAATGCTGGTGATTTCACGACTGAAGATCCCGGGACCATGGCCGAGAATTCGGACATGAGGCACTCACACTGGTCGCCAGGAAAACGCTTGAGAGCATGATACGCTGAGGAAGTCTCGACGACAACGGGCGGGGAGATTGCACACAGTTTGCTCAGCACAAACTCGGGCGAAGCCATGACAACCTGAACGTTAGTTAGCATCTATCGAGTGATTCGGAACAGATATGGGCAGGCGCGCCGTTACTCGGTCCTCGAGCGCGTTGGCTTTCCCCTGCCGAAGCACTTCCCACAATCTCTGGGCCACAGCGTGGAAGTCGAATGGGATGACCTTGGCAGACTTCATCTCGAAGCAGATCCCGTCGAGAGACGCTTTCTTGATCTCGAACGTGTCCTTGCTCCCGGCATTCCCCACCAGCTCCGCCGCGAAGCCCATGAAGGAGTCCAACTGAGGGTACCGATTATCAATGCTGCGCAGCATCGCGGAGAACACTACCATATCCTCCTTGTGCATCGCGTTATCGCCGTTCCAGTTCTCCTGGAGTGGGGCCCACACCTGCAAACATGTCAATCTCCCCTCTAGACGCTTCAAATGCCGCTAGGCTCACCTGCGGATCGCCCAGTAGCCGCTCAACACCACGCACGAGATTGAGATACCTTCTGGGCGTCGACTGCAGCGTGGCGTTCTCCTGCTCGGTCTTGTTGCGTTCCGAGAGCTGCCGCTTGGCCACCTCTCTCCACGCGATACCAGCGCTGGGAGAGTTCTGTGCGGCGCTGTAGCCTCGCCTTCGCTTGAGAGCACCGAGCTGCGACTTCAACACCTCCGCTTCCCCTCGGAGGAGCTGCATCTCCTCTTTCTGCCTCACCGACGAACTTTTGCGCTTGGGCTTGGGCTCAGCATTGCCATCAATAATGTCTAGCTCCGATGGAGTCGTTGAAACGGAGCTGTCGACTTCCGGGCTCTTGGCCTCATCAGATGAAAGCGACGCCCAGAACGAAGTCGCATCGCTACTGCTGGACAGTAAATCATCCAAGTCTGCAAGCAAGTCGAACGGGTCGTCGTCGTCCATACTGGCGCCGGCTTCGGCGTTCTGCATGGTGATCTGTCTGCTTTGCTTCGCTGGCTGACTATGCGGGAATGACGTGAGTGCAAAGAGATGCACAGACTACACTGTCATCCATGCGCGAAACATTATGATGATGGCAAAGTGCGAATGCGGAATGCAAGTCTGTCGAGTACACTATCTGGCAGATAGTTTCTGCCTGCCAATGGCTGGCTGTTGTCCATGAAACTACCTAGCTAGCCTGGCCTGACCTCGCTGCAATAACGGCGTCAATGAGTTTGTTCTCGATGACCTGCCGCATCAGAGCCTGCTTCTCCTTGTAGATGGACACCAGCAATCGCACCAGGATGTCGATCTCGCAGTGTTTCGTCTTCTTTTCCACCGGAGTTGTTGGCTTGAGCAGAGTGACGTTGGTCAGAAGCCTCTCCTCCATCACCGAGCCGATCTGTCCGTTCTCCATCTTGATCGGCCTTAGCCGGCCCCAGCTACGCGAGACCATCCGAAAGGGAGGCACATTCGACTCTGGAGAACCTGGGACAACTGCCGAGAACTCGGATACAATACGCCCGCAGTTGTCTCCAGGAAACCGCTTGACAGCTTGGTATGCTGTTGTAGGCTCCTGAATGAATGGGGGCGCTGTAGCCCGCAGCTTGCTCAGCACAAACTCGTTTGAAGCCATGACAACCTTCGAGCAGCATGAGTTAGCTTCACTCGGCGAAAGCCATCCTCGAAACGTAACTTACAGTGATATGATCATCTGACGACGAGAAGCTTCCCTGTCGAACTGCTTCCCATGCTACCTGATCGACGGTTTGGTAATCGAAAGGCGAGAGCTTGGCCCATCTCGTCTCGAAGCACAGTCCATCAGCTGATGCCGACTTGAGCTCGAACATGTCTTCACTGTCGCTATCTCCCCTCATGCTCTTCGCAAAACCGAGATGCAAGTCTACTTCATGGTGTCTGGCGTCAATATCTCGCAGCATCTCGCAGAAAATCTCCATGTCCTCCTTGTGCGGCGGATTAGCTTCACGCCAGTTCTCTTCCTGAAGCTGGTCCCAGACCTGAAAAGTACTCAATAGGTTAGCATCTCAAACTTTGACGCTTGTTGCCTTTGCAGCACGCACCATCGGATCTCCAAGCAATTTTTCGATGCCACGCGCGACCTTGATTTGATTCTTGAGCACCGACTGCAGGTTTCTCTGTTCATCCTCCGCCTTGGACCGGGCTGTGAGCTGGCGCTTCGCGACTTCCTCCCACTCCCTGCTTTCGGGGCTCTCGTTGCCGCGCCTTCGCTTCAGAGTTCGGAGCTGCGACTCCAGCTCTTCGACTTTGCTCCGCAGGAACTGCATCTCCTCTTTCTGGCGCTGCGTGGAGTTTTTCCGCTTGGGCTTTGAACTTGCTGCCGAAGTTGGATGAACACTTTTAGGCGCCTCAGTTGCCGCGAAAGGCGGATTGAGACCGCCTGCTTCGGAATTGGCAGCATCGATAGCACTTTGCTCGCTTGTTAGCTGTGGAGACCAGAACAGCGGGATTTCGCCCCCACTGGAGAAGAGCTCGTCCAGCCCCGACAGCAAGTCGAACTGGTCGTCGTTGCTTGAGTCCTCGCTCGCCGCAGGTGACGCGGCGTTCACACGCGGCCCCGCAGGCTTACGCATTTTGCTGCTGAGTCTCTCGATGATGTCGTGGCAACAAGTCGGGTACTGATGTGCATAGAGGCGAACAGCTGATGATTATGGCAATGCGATTTGCTTTGATTGTGGCAGCGACTCGCTCTTGAGAAACTCGGTGTAGCTTCGATCCTCAGCCTGAGTCAGGCTCTGACTTCGCGGCCACGGTTGCGTCCACAAGCAGGTTCTCCATCAGTTGGTTCACTTTCGCCCGCTTCTCCTTGCCAATGGTCATGATCATCTCTATGAGGAGACTCAGCTTGTGGTGGTCGATGATTCCTTGCTCTGACGGATTCAACGCAGTGAGCGATGACAAAGAGTACTCTTCACGCACAGAGCCAACCGAACCATTACGGAGCCATAAAGGGCGCAGCCGTCCCCAGCCCCGCGAAATAATCCCAGCGTTTGTTGGCCAGGTACCCGAGTTGCCCGATAGAAGCGCAGATATCTCCCACACAATAAAGACGCAGTCCTTGCCAGGAAAGCGCTTCACTGCTTGGTACAGCACCGTAGGCGACGCTATTGTACTCGTTGCATGGTCGACTAGTTTGGTGAGCACGATTTCCGGAGATTCCAGTACAACCTACGAACGAGCAACCACGAGGTTAGGTGGTGGCCTGCAAAAGAGCGTTTGAGCTTGAGAAACACACCGAAACTTGGTCGCCGGACGTCACAAAGTTACCGTTTCGTAGCGACTGCCAAAGAACCTCATCTGCGAGGCGATAGTTGAAAGGCGTTACGAACGCACTCGTCGACTCGAAGCACAGTTTGTTGCCATGGACGCTTTTGAGCGCGAACCTATCGCTCTCCTCAGAAGGACCGTCTTGGGCTTGGAATATCCTCAACGTAGGCTCCAGCATCGAAAAACGACTATCGATGCTTCGCAGGAGCTCACCGAATATCTCCGTGTTTTCATTTTGGGCGACTCGATGATCGTTCCAATGGAATGGCTGAAGTGATTTCCAGAGCTTAAAGCACATTTCATTGTTAGGTTCGTTCGTTCAATTGTCCCCTATACGATAACAACAATGCTGACGCACCTCACAGTTGGCCACCATAGTTTGGAGGTTTCTTGCCATTTTTACGCAGTTAACGAGCTGCGCCTGGAGAATGGATTGTTCCTCTTCTGCCTTCGCTCGCTCCGCCAAGTGGTGCATGGCCTGCTCACGCCACGCATTCATGTTGGTTGCTTGGTGCTCGCGCTTGAGCAAAGCCAGTTGCAGCTCCAGATGATTTGCCGTTGTGTGAAGGTCTTTCATCTCCTGCTTTCTGCGCTGCGAAGTGCTCTTTCGCTTTGCGGGAGTTGTTTGGTCTTCATCGGCTGTAGTTCATTAACGTGTTAGGTTGGTGATGGGCACTACAACATCAAGAATCACAATACGTCGCTCGTACTAGCGAGTATGTCGTCTATCACAGCCTCGATATCAATCAACTCGATGTCCCATTTGTGAATATCGGCGCTGTTAGCGTACAAGGCAAAGTGTATCTCCGGCATCGCTCTTTGAAGACTGAGGGACGCGCGACTACAAGTCGCCGGCTAAAGGAATGAAGGCAACTCCGATGAACCCTCGCCACAATCACATATCGTCGCGACACGCCATTCCTATGGATTGCTCAGGATTGCGCCATTACTTCACCCGCTAGTGTTATTGGTATCGGTCAACCCAGGTGTATGATACCTGTACCTTAATGGGGTGCATTGTGCCTCGGTTTTTGAGCGTACCAATGTTTCATTGGATCACACGCTCGTGATAACTACTGTAAAGCTCTGGACCACAGAAAGAAATCGAACAGGATGATCTTGTCACACTGTGTCTCGAAGCACACCCCGTTTATATGTGCTGAATTGACTGTGAGCTCGAATTTAATCACAATTTATCATCACCGCTCACGTGTACTCGTCCTGAAGATGATCTCACATTTATGTCTGCGTACTCGTTTTTAGACTCCATCCCGATGCCACATAGTGGTCATCTGTAGTTTTCATCGATAACAGTGCTGTTTGATTCGAATGCGACCGCATTAACCATCTATGTGGGTATTTACTCAAGTTGCACACTCGAAAGATGACATTGGCAGCACTACAACTAAGAACTAAACGATCGACAGCTTATCGCTTTGTTCCTGGTTTCAATTGTCAGTATGTCTTGGAGGCTATGCTAGCATCCACGAGCAAGTTCTCGATCAATTGGTTCTGCTGCGCACGAATCTCTTTGCCTATGAACATCACCATTTGCATAAGAAGATTCAACTCGTCGAGATCAGTTGATCCGCTTCCTGGCTCTGGCAGCTTCAAAATGGTCAGTGATGACTGAGAGCACTCTTCACGTACAGAGCCAACGGAGTCTTTGGGGAGCCGGATTGGACGGACTCGTCCGCATCCTCTTGAAGTCACTTTTGCTGCTCTTGGCCACGCTCCTTCACCGTTTGGCAGTAGCGCCATTAACTCCCAAACGAAGCAAATGTGATCATCACGCGGAAACCGCTTCACTACTTGATACAGGACTGTTGGGAACGCCTCCGTACTCGAACCTCGATGAACTGACTTCATGAGTACAGCTTCAGGCGACTGATGAACAACCTGTCCCGTGATCCATGGCTCAAGTGAGTTGGGAGCAATATTGAAGGTAAACTTAAAAGACGCACCGTAACATGGTCGCCAGACGTCGAAAAACCACCGCTTGTAGAGACTGCCAAACCACCTTGTCAACGAGGTGCTGATCGAATGGTGTCACAAACCTACTCGTTGACTCGAAGAACAACGTGTTGGAATGCACACTTTTGAGTGTGATCGTGTCGCTCATTCCAAAAGGTTCGCTAATAGCTTGAAAAGTTCCAAATGTAGTTTCCAGGATCAAGTATCGATTGTTGATACTTTGAAGAAGCTCGTGGAATATCTTCATGTCTTCCTCTACGGTGAAGGCGCAGTCATACGGATCAAATGGATGAAGTGATTGCCAGAGCTTGACGATCACGTCAGATTGATAGGTAAATGTGTCCTTCAACAATGCTGACTCACCTCACAGTTTCTTTTTAGAGTTTGAAGATCACTCGCGATCTTGCTGTAATTCATCATCTGTGATTGCAGGTTGGCTCGCACCTCTTCTGCCTTGGTTCGCTCCATCATGTTATAAATGGCTTGATTGCGCCACGTACTAAGCATTCCGCTGGTATGCCTGGAGCTGGCAGCTTCATTGAGCAAGCTGAGTTGCTCCTCGAGTTGGCTGGCTTGTGCTCGAAGATTCAGCAACTCTTGCTTTCGTCGTTGTGATGAATTCAGTCGTTGTGTAGGAGCTACGGGTGTGCCAACAAGCAACATACTAAGTATGTACAAAAACACATTGCAGTATCCAGATCCCCCTCGTGTACATACCTGCGAGTAGACTGTCGAGTATATCCCCCACATCGACCAAATCAAAGTCAAACATGTCCGAGTCGGGGTTTGCTGCATGGGGACCGGTGGTTGGTACCTCCGCCATCGTAATTTGAGGAATGAGCAGCAGGCAAGTGTAGGGAAAGCCAAGCAAGAAGATACGCAATGAAGCTCATTGAACCACGCCATAATCACCAGCGCCACGTCGCAGATACAGCCCGCTCTCACGGTATGACACAGGTCTAAGCGATTGCGTCAATTCACATTTACGCCTCTGTTGCACCCGAAAATCCATGAGCTTACGAGGAGTCAGTCGACACAGTATCCAGCAACAGGTTTTCGAGCGTCTGATGAACCAGCTGGTGCTTTTCTTGGTATGCAGCAGCGATGCGTTCTGAGAGACTCCGAACACTGTGAGTCGTGGGATGTCCCGGAGATGACTCTATCGCAGTCAACATCGCAAACTCGTGCACCTCTGAGCCCAAAGAGCCGTCGAGCATCGTGCTCGAACGAATGCTCGCCCAGCCACGAACTGTCACATCCAGCGGCGGGAAAGCGTCTGCGGATGAACCTGTGGACGCGCTCATTTCCCAGACTGCGTACTCGCCATCTGCGTCGCGGAACCACTTGATCACTTGGTACACAGTCGCTGGAGTCACTAGAACCGGCGGCAAAACAGCCTTCAGCTTTATCATGGCTGTATCCGCAGTGCTCTCAATCACCTGGATGCGGGACATAGGTTTTCAGCTAAACAACAGGAGCCAACTACGTACAGCTCGTAACGTGAGAGCTCACCGTAACATCCGGAAAGAAATTCAGCGTTCCCTGTCGAATCCCGGTTCGAGCCGCAGCACCAGTGTCGATGTAGCGGAATGGCAGCGTTTTGTTGTGCCGCATCTCCATCGAAATCCCTCCAGCCAACGTATTGTTGAGCTTGACATACCCTCCATCCGCCGTCGCGAGGCTCGCCTGGAGCACCACGTGGAGCAGCGGGCAGTGCGACTCGACGCTCTGCAGGATCTGCCTCAGCTTGACCATCTCCGAGCGGCTGTGGCGGTCCGCAGTCGGAGACCAGCGCTCCGCCGCCTGCTCCTGCTCCGAGTCCTCCTTGTACTTGCTCAGCAGCTTCTCCACCGCCCGCGTCAGCTTGATGTGCTCCTGCAGCTTCTTGAGCAGCCTCTCGTTCTCCCTCTCCGCCCTCGTCCTCTCCGTCCACTGCCGCTTGGCGATGCCTCTCCACGTGCTCGCGCCCTCGCCCTCGCCGCTCTGCTCGCCTCGCCGACTCGTTGGCGACGCCCTGCAGCGCTTCAGCGCTCTCAACTCCCTGCCCAACGCCTCCGCTTGAGCTCGCAAGAACTCGAGCTCCTCCTTGCGTCGCTGGGTCGAGTTCATGGGCTTGACGCGCAGCTGCGAGAGCCTCAGCGCCTTCTTCCCACGCGCATTTCGCGGCTTCGGGGGCTGTGAATCGAGCGCCAGAGCGACAGAAGGCGAGCGAGCCGCCCCCACGGGCGACAGCAGCGACGCGGAGCCCTCCAGGCCGCGCAGCCACGCGTCCACGTCTGCCAGCAGCTCGTCTCCCAGCGGCTCCATGTTCATTCTGCGAGCAGGCGATTGCGGCAGATGAAATCAATACTGAGGGGCCGAAACCAATTACGCATGAGCTCATGAGGATTTGCCTTCCATGACGATTCTAGTCGTAACGACTCGTAAGTAGGAGCGATTTCGGGTTGGGTTTGTTCGGTGAGGCTGAGATGGTCGCCGTTCGAGCCCGCTTGGATCGTTTGAGGCACCGAGATCAGGAAGCTTGCGACGAACACGCAGCAGTTCATTTTACAACAGCGATAGGAGTTCTAGACAGTTGCAGTCGCGTCGAGCAGCAAGTTCTCGAGCGTCTGATGAGCATACAGGTGCATTTCGTGGTACGCGGCGGCGATGCTTTCCGAAAGTTTGCTCTTCGGGTCGCCGGCGAGGTGTGTCGATTTCCTACCCGAGGAATTTATTGCTGTCAGCATGGCGAATTCGCGCATTTCTGAGCCCAAGGAGCCGTCGGGCATGGTTGTTTGATGGATGCTCAACCAGACACGAACGGTCAGAGCTAGAGGTGGAAACGTGCCTGTGGAGGGACCTGTCGATGCTGTCATCTCCCAAACCGCATGCTCACCATCCTCATCTCGAAGCCACTTGATTGCTTGGTACACAGTCGCTGGAGTCACGACGATCGGAGGGACTGCAGCTCTCATTTTCAGCATAGCAGTGTCGGATGTGGAGTCGACAACCTGCATGCGGAGCGATCGATCAGCTACTGCCAGCCATGCACATTGATGTGTAGTGATAGCTTACCGTGACATCCGGGAAAAAGTTTAGCCTTCCTTCTCGAATCGCACGCCATCCCACCGAGCATGTGGCTGTAAAGGGGAACGGCAACAGTTTGTTGTACCGCACCTCCATCGACATTTCCCCGGAGACCGTGTCGTAGAGTTTGATGTATCCTCCATCTGCAATCGAGCTGTTCGACTGCATCACGACATGAAGGAGCGGGCTGTGCGACTCGACACTCTGTAGAAGCCGCCTCAGTTTGGACAATTCAGCTCGGCTGTGGCGATCACTGATAGCAGTCCTTGCAGCCTCGTCGCCTTCAGAATCCTCCTGCCACCACAAAAAAACTTAGCTTGCTGTTCCAACGCAATCGGTGTGAAGAGCACAAGTTCCTACCGCACAGACACTCAGCAGCTTCTCCACCGCTCTGCGCAGCCTGACGTGCTCCTGCAACTTCTTGAGCAGCCTCTCGTTCTCCCTCTCGGCCTTCTCCCTCTCCGCTTTCTGCCGATTGGCGATGCTTCTCCAGGTGCTCGAGCCCTCTTCACCTCCGCGCTCCGCTCGAATCCTCGGGCGCTGCTCGGGCCCTCGCCGCCGCTCCAGCGCCCTCAGCTCGCCGCCGAGCTCCTCAGCCTTGAAGCGCAGGAACGAGAGCTCCTCCTTGCGCCGCTGCGTCGAGTTCATGGGCCGCAGTCGCAGCTGCGACAGCCGCGGCGTGCGCTTCCCGCGCGGTCTCCCGGGCCGCAGGCGCCGCGAATCGCGCTCCAGCGCTCCAGAGGGCGAGCGAGAGACCCCCACGGGCGCCGAGGGGAGCGCCGAGGCGTCCAGACCGCGCAGCCAGGCGTCCATATCAGCCAGCAGGTCGTCGTCTAGCGGCTCCATGTTGCTCAGGTGACGAGCGAGAATGAAGCAGACGAAATCAATACTGATTGGACGAAACCAATTATCGTTGATTGCGACTCTCGTGTGATTGCTCCGGTTGAACTAGGATGCATTTGGAGTGCCAACGATTTGGATTGCGACTCGCGACGATTGTGGCTCGACCGTGCGGTCTTGAGAGCCCTGGGCTGTGAGTCGGCCCCCTCCTCAGCATTCCCAATCGCGATTCGCCCTCTTGTCCAGCAAAGCTCAGCCAGTCAACGATGCTGCGCGCCGTCCGAGCAGCAAGTCGAGCGAGCAGAGCGGCCGGACTGCAGACTGCCAAGATTGGCCCCGAGACGCTGCTGGCTCGAGGCGTTTCCAATTCACCGCAGCTTCTGTCGCCGGCAGACGCTGAGGTCGAGGCGGTCCAACGAGGAAGCGTCTCGGACCTCCTCGCAGGCAATGCCGCCGCCAGGAACTCCGTCGGTCGGTCTTTGCTTCAAGCAACTGGAGAGTAGTGTGCCTGATCGTCTAACTGTTCTAACTCGGAACGCCCGCAGAGTACGTCGTCACACGGCTTGACGACCTGATGAACTGGTCGAAGAAGGGCTCGCTGTGGCCGATCACCTTCGGCCTCGCCTGCTGTGCCGTCGAGATGATGCACAGCGGTGGGTTAGCTCGCTGCAGCGAATGCTCATTGCCATCTAAAGTACCTACTGTAGTAATATCGCTTCTAACGAACCACTTGCTGCTGGTGATGAACAGCCGGGTCACGGTACGACTTCGAGCGCATGGGCCTGCTCTTCCGCGCGTCGCCTCGGCAGACCGACGTCATGATCGTGGCCGGCACGCTGACCAACAAGATGGCTCCTGCGCTCCGCCGCGTGTACGACCAGATGCCCGAGCCGCGCTACGTCATCTCGATGGGCAGCTGCGCCAACGGCGGCGGCTACTACCACTACTCGTACGCGGTCGTTCGAGGCGTGGATCGCATCATGCCCGTGGACATCTACGTCCCTGGTTGTCCCCCGACCGCCGAGGCGCTGCTCTTCGGCATCATCCAGCTGCAGAAGAAGATCAAGGGCAACAGGTCGCTCGTGCTGCGGCTCCGCAAGTGACGTACGTCACTTCAACAAGGCGGCGCGCCCGCCGATTGGCCGGTATTTCTCCCACGTTTTGCCCAATCGAAGCGACGTGTCGATCCAAAGTACCTGCGTGTCCGCATACCCTCCGTCACACAGAGCACCACTTCTTCTTGGAAAGCGTGCAATTGTTCCTCTAATATACAGTACCCCGTTGAAACCGATCGCAGGTTCTGGTGGTTGCCGCCGTGTGTGGCCCCAATGGAAAGGGGGAGAAGCCGACTCGCCCGATACCGCTGGAACCGCCGAGATGCTGAGCCTGGTGCGCCGCTCGGGCGCCGCCGCCGCCGCCTCCGCCGCGCGTCGCAGCTCCACGGCCGTCGCCGCCTCGTCCTCCGAGCTGCAGCAGCGCGGCAGCGTGCAGGAGCTGCTCGCGGGCAACGCCACGGCGCGCAACGGCGTCGGTCCGTACCAACATGAAATGAGGAGACAGGCGGTCGTGAGCGCTAACGCTGGTCGATGGCTGCAGAGTACGTGGTCTCGCGCGTGGACGACCTGGTCAACTGGGGCCGCAAGAGCTCGCTGTGGCCCATCACCTTCGGCCTCGCCTGCTGCGCCGTTGAGATGATGCACAGCGGTGCGTAGGGATGAGATCTACTGCGACCCAATTGCCTGTACTAATATCGGTGGTATCGACAGCCGGCTCGCGCTACGACTTCGAGCGCATGGGCATGGTGTTCCGCGCGTCGCCGCGCCAGACGGACGTCATGATCATCGCCGGCACGCTCACCAACAAGATGGCGCCCGCGCTGCGCCGCGTGTACGACCAGATGCCCGAGCCGCGCTACGTGCTGAGCATGGGCAGCTGCGCCAACGGCGGCGGCTACTACCACTACTCGTACGCCGTGGTGCGCGGCGCCGACCGCGTCGTGCCCGTCGACATCTACGTGCCCGGGTGCCCGCCCACGGCTGAGGCGCTGCTCTTCGGACTCATGCAGCTCCAGAAGAAGGTCAAGGGCAACAAGTCGCTGCTGCTCAAGCTGAGAAAGTGAGCGCCGCGAGGGAGGGCGCAACGGGCCGCCGTCGTTGGCCAGCGGCAGCTGGCGGTGCTCGCGCGGAGGCTGTGGCTCTCGCGGCAGCAGGAGCTCCAGCACCCCCGCGCGTGGCTTTTCATAAATAATACCACTCACGCCTCTCTTTTGCTGCCCCCACCGTCTCCGTCTCACGTCGTCTTGCAACTCAGAGCGTTGTCATCACCAGGTGGAGCTGCTCGAGGAGCACCTCCGCGAACAGCAACAGCTTGTCGACCACAACGGGCGGGAGGCAATCGCTCTGTAACATCGAAGCAGAACTGGGAATGAAAGAAAGCAGAGAATCGAGTGAGGTGATGCCATGGCGGTCGTAGAGCCACGCACCAGCCGATTGCGCATGCTCCAGCGCTGCTCGCCAAAGCTCCTCGGGAGAAAGGTGTTTCCGATTTGAGCTGTCCGCAGGTGCCAACGCATGCAAAAATGCGTTGGCGACGAAAAAGTCGCATCGTTCGCGAGTGGATATCCATTTTCCCAACCCGAAAGCCTCTCCTGCAAAAGCAGGAGAAATCACATGCGACGTAAGAGGCGGCTTGGAGACTGTCGAGCGCTCGTAGTGTCGATGTCCGCAATCCCGACACTTGCGATGCAGAGAGGCTTTAGTTTTTGTTGGCGAGCTCCCAAATGCCGACGGCTGGAGCGCAAAGCACTTTTCGCAAAGGTTGCCACTCCACTGACAATAAAACTGGGTGAATAGATCCATGTGATCTTCGGTCATTCCATTGGAGTTCTGGTTCATTGGCATTGCCCAGCGAAAGCCAACTCTGTCATGTAAATTTTCTTCCCGAAGGTGGAAACTTGCACACTGCCTCCACCTAAAATCCAATGCCTTGGACTCCGCTATCAAGTCTTGATTTAGCAGCTGTGCCAAACACGATCGCATGGCCAACACCGCCTCGTATCTCGTCCACAAAACCTCAGATTGACGCTCAACACGCTCATAAGCTACATGGAAGCGAGAGAGATCAGCGAGCAACGCCAATCCACAAGGAAGAAGTGGAGGGAGGAGGTCAACAATGCTATGATCAGCACCCAAGACCGACCCTATCCAGACCCACAACTCCCCAAGTGGCAGCTCGTCGAGCTCCAAATTGTGCTTGCGGGCAAATACATACATATGTCCGTGTGGCTCACGCCACTGCCATATCAGCTGCAGCACCAGCTCTCGAAATCGTGAAAACACATCCCGAACACTTTTGACGTGGGTTTTGGAGATTGTTGTTCCATCATACTCGGAGTAATCACCAATAGTTGAACTAATGGCTGTTTGGAGCATTTCCAGCACCGACGGAGAAATTTGGGGCAACAATAGGTTCTTTGTCTGTTCACGGGCGTTCAGTTGTGCCTTCCACCACTTTGCGATCCTCGATGCGTTCGCAGTTCGCCACACTAGTTCGCCTTTTTGCCGGAGATCGTGTACCTTTTGAACCCATGCTCGGCGAGCAACTACTGTAGTCAACCAAGCTGACCAAACTCGCCGAGTTAGTGTCATTGTTGCATGCTTGTGAGCTATTCTGCCGTGTTGTCGATGCCTTCGCTTCTCACCGACGCGCTTTTTGGCTACAACCCGTGCTCTCATGGCACAATACGTGATGTAAATCACATGAGCTGCTCGTTCTCGTCGCAGATTATTGAGAATTTTACGTGCGCGGTGAACTCGGTAGATGCTCGCAATCGTAGTGACGCTAGCTTTTATAAGTTGCTCACGACGCTCGTTCATGCCCACATTCATGCGCGCTTCGCACCAAGCACCTGATGCCACTAGCCTTCTCACAATTGCAAATAGTTGTAAACAAAACGAAACAATACTTTGGATATGCTCGATTTGAAGTACCTCATGCGTACTCGACGCATTCTCCGACGCAATTGTGTGTACTCCCGACGACGCTGTAGCCCGCGATAGCTAATCCAGCACGATACTGTTAGTTTTTACGTTTGCCGCGGTTCCATGTGAGACGTACGCTGCCTGGATGAGCGACGTCGCCGCGTGGAGCACCGGGTGCCTCATTTTTATCATGGTTTCTCGTTCTTGAAGCGCGATCTCAACACCATCGAGTCGGTCCAGCTCGCTTTTCCAGTGTGCAACTAGACTTCTCGGCTCCATTCGAACGGACGACCCATCTAGGAGTTTGACATCGATATGCACCATCGGCGTTCCCCCGCGAGTGTTTCGCCTGGTCCCGCCGGCTGTTTTCTTGCAGCTCGCAACAACCAGTTCTGTGTGTGCAAGTGCTGTTGTGGCGTATTCGCGATCTTTCATCAGTTGTGCTTGCTCCTGGTTAATACGCTTCAGAGCGACCTGGTATGCTGCCCGGTCTCCCTTAAACTTGATCAGGACTGACACGCGACGAGGGCGTCGCAGATAGCGCAGCAATGCACGCCTGTCATGGCTAGAAATACACATCTTCAGTTATGGCATGCACATGCATGAAGAGAACAAAATCAGACCACCTACGCGTGTTTGCGGATGCGATATCCACGAAATATGCTCTGAATCTTGAGAATGCTCACTACAGATCGATGAATTGCTGCATTGAAGGTGTGAGTACGATGCAATCAACATGCAAGCCTATGTCAAAACAGCATACCTCCCTGCTCGTTCCATTTTCGCTCTAGCTCACACATCTCGTGGATACGTTGCCGTCGACGAAAACTACAAAGCGCGTTAGATAGAAAGCTCAACTTTATCACGTCACGTGTCACGTGCGGCTAACCTTCTCCAGCACCATTGTATAGTACGCGCACATTTCCTCAACCTCAACCTGATTAGATTATGCATACAACGGACAGATTGATTAGAGTTGCTTCTTGCCAATACGCGGAGAGAAACAGTTGCATACGTTTGGTATCGCTTCCTTGGAGTAATTTGACCCTCTTGCCATGATCGAATACCTGCTTCCTGTCGCCTCGCAACTTCCACAACCAATTCTGCGAGTGCCTGTCGCTTGAACGTTGGAGCTAGCACTTCGCTTCGCATGCAAGCAACAAGGCGGCGGCATCGATGCAGATCGTCGACCAGTGCACACATCAGCGTCCGTCAGTGATCATAGCAGGTCATTCGATTTGCAATTGACAGCATTTCATGTTTTCCAGTAGATGCTTCGGCTATTCATGGCATGCAGCAGTTTCTTGGTCAAGATGTTCAGTATTCTGGGCAATCGACAAAGGAGAATTTACCATGCCGATCGACCGTGACATGCCGGCAGGAATGCCGTCCCGCCGTGAGCCTAGCAGTGCTCTTGTGGCTCGTCCTAGGCAGCCAATAGGCCAGAATGTCGTGAGATTCATTGCACGAGAGGAACAGTTGCACCAGGCGCGGCAGTATGCGCGCGGGAACGAGACGACAGCGAACCGAACACTCTGGGAAGAAAAGCAAAATCTTCGAGCCGGTAGTGGCGCTCGCTTACAGCAGCGCCAACAGTGAGTTTTATGCTGTATTTATCTGCACGAAAAGTTAGCACAGCTGATCCTGGATGCAAAAGGTTGGGCGAGGAGCTAGAGCTGCTCAACAAAGAACTCGTCGCTGTCCGCCATGATCGCCTGAAAAAGTATTACGAAGCCTGCTATGAAGAGTACGCACCAACCCATAAATGGAAGCAACATGTTGAGCTCTAACCGTGAAACTACCTCTACAGGTGGGAGGATGAGCTCCGAGCGCGCGGTTTGGCAATCATCTGTGATCGCGACTAGGGCCTAGGTAGCTTTTTCAGATGAGAGAAGTTTGGCTCGATACAAGAACATCTTTTTACGCATTTCGTTTACGGATTAGGCTCCAGCAGGGCGTCTCAAACACTTGGAGACTCGCTGTCTTTGATTTCTTCGACTAGCTCTTCAGCTGGTTTTGTAACTTCGTGTAGCACTTTCTTGATACGGCGGGAGGGATAAACCATGACAACATAAAGTAGGAGCAACAAATACAATACCCCAAATGCACCCAGCGCACCCCACGCAACGACGGACACTTCAGATGGCAAAAAGCGAGCAAGCGAGTTGTACGCTAGCCCAAAATTCAACGCGATCACCAGAGCTCCAAGAGCAATAAGGACGTGCGCGAAAACGCTGAAAACTCTTCCACCAGCCGCGCGGCTACTGATCGCAAAACAGAGCAGCGGTACCAGGGCCAACGGTAGTTGTACATTTTGCATCACGTCCAGCACTCCCAGCCACCGCCCTGCCATCACAGCATCACCATCGCCTCCATTGTGGTCACCTCGATAGATCTGGATTATCACAATAGCAGCCACAACAGCAGGAATTATCGCAATACTGCGAGTGAGACCTGCACGAGCTCTCCATGATCTTCCTGATGGTACTGTGTCCAGCAAAAATCCTTCGGTGATTAATTGCGAAGCGTACGCTCCGGCCATTACTGTTGCGACCCCGGAAGCCAACAAGCCGACACCATACAATCGTCGCCCAGCGCCACCAAGCGCTCCTCCGATTGCTGCACCCGCGCTAGAAATTCCAATTGCTTGACAATACCCGGCTGATATCGAAGGAGTCTGGCTGTTTTCTTCAAAATCGTTGGTGTCGACGTAGCACGGCGAGCATAGATCACTTCCTGGTTCTTGAAACAAACTTGCAGAGAGAGCGCTGTCATAAACTTGTGTTTGCTGAAAGATGCACACGTTACCCGAGTGGGAATCGTAGATAGGGTGACCGGAAGCCAGAGCGACCGTGGTTGGAACGCAAGTCGTGCGAATGCCAGTCCCGAACAAAGCGGATACTTGGTTTGTGCCGAGCTGCGCGCACTGCGAGCTGAAAAGGCTTCCAGCGAACCCCGAGAGCAGGGCCATGTTGACCAGCATGACCATGCCTAGCGCCAGCGCCACCTCAATCGCCGCATACCGGCTCAGCGCCCTCCTCCACGCCGCTCCATGTCCGGAGTGCATGGCGAGCTTTCCCACTAGCGCAGAGTGGAGGAACAGGTTGTGCGGGGCGACCGTACTGCCGAGCGAGGCCAGCGCAGCCATGACGTTGTCTCCATCGATGCTCGGGTGCAGCAGCGCGTGGGCCATGCCGTCTCCACTTGGGTCGCTGAGCGAGAACAACGCCAGCAGGCAGATTGCGACAGCCACCAGCAGCGCCATGAACGCGAGCGCCATCAGCTTCCCGCCCTGGTAGCCGCCCGTGGCCGCCGGCCTCTTGCTGCTGTCGCTGGCAGCGCCCGCGTTGTCGCTGACCATCGCGAGGACCGCGAGCGCCGCCAGCCCCGCGAGCGCGCTCCCAAGCGCCAGCGGTGCCCCAACCAGCAGCTGCAGAGCCACGGCCGCCCCCACCAGGTGCCTCGCGCAGCTCGCGGCCACCGCCAGCTCGGCCGCGACCCAGAGCGGTAGCGAGACGAATCTGGGGAGCTCGAGCCGGCAGAGCCGCGCCAGGCCGAGCCCCGAGAGCGCGCCGAGCCGCGCGGCCAGCAGCTGGAAGCCCGCGGCCGCCAGCGCGCGCAGCACGGGGAGGAAGAGCAGCTCGTAGCGCGCAAAGGCGCCGCTCTGCGCGTCGAACTGGAGCGAGGAGGGGTCCATTTGCGCCGCCGCCACGAGCCACCCGGGCCCCGAGAGCGCCCAGAACGCGCGCACCGACAGCCTGGGTGGACTGCGGTCGCCCTCCATCGTCTTGGAAGAAGATACGTACTGGGAATATGAGGAATTTGGCGTATTCTGGGTACTGTTGAAGACGCATTTGATGGGCATCAACGAGTTGGAAAACACTGTCCGTTCAAGGTGATTAGATACGCTCCTCACTGCTACCGACGTGCACTTGCCAACGCTTGCGATATCCTTCTCAGACTCCATCACTACCAACAACTACTGAGGGGGATGCTGCAATACGAAGTACACGATGATCCACCAGCGAACTCTGCGATTACCTACAGTAGAGAAACACGACGTATCGCGCGGTGGGTGTTTGAACTCTGGGCCTGTACTCATTGCGATCACATGGAAAACACTGATTGGCTTGGGTTCCAAGACGCGATTGATCCTTCAGTTGGCCGCTTCCGTCTTGGGTAATAGCCATTCGAACCGAAACGAGTAGTCGTTGCCTAAATGCAATCATCGTGGTTAGCACAAACAATAGCATTCATAAACCCCCTCACCGGCTTACCAAAGTGATCAAGAGATGCTTGCGTGGAATGCGTAGTCCACAATAATAACGCTGATTGCACGTGAACAGCATGCTGAGAAAGCACAAAACTCAGTTGATAGAATGGGGAGACTCCGAATATTCGACGGAGAGTTGTGTGTGTGATTGCGAATGACACGACTTCGAACGTGGTATACAAAAGCACACTTCTGATGGTCTGCTCGAGTTGCTCTTCGTCCATCTCAGCAAATTGAGCGTAAAACACCCGATTGGGGAGATGGAAGATAGCGATAAGATAGAGGCCTGGATTCGCAACTACAATGGTTAGGGAACGACAAGATTTTGCAGCAAATTAAACTAATGGCAACGTACAATACAAGACAGGGATGATAACTTCGACATAATCAATAAGGAGGACCACTTCAGAAATATAAAGGAGCTTGCGCACCATGGATGTATAGGTATCCTCACGCTGCTCTTGACTCTTGGCGTTTACAATTTTTATTCTAGATAATGATGCATTGGACTCTGGGATAACTGCTCCAGTTATATTCATCTGAGAACAAGTCACATCCGCCACCCGATTTTTCGAGATCAAATATGCTTTCAAAATGTCAACCGCATTCTTCTTTTGCTTTTTGAAGCAAAGAGACGATGGTTTTGCTGTGGATCGAAGGCTATCTTCACCCGGCGGATAAAACACTTTGTCTCCATCAGTATTAGATGGGGATTGTGAAGAAACGCCACGTTGTTCGAGGATGTTGGCCGCTCGCTCTACAACATTTATCGAACTATTTTCGCTGGTAGCTTTACCAGAGGACTTTGAGGTAGTGACTGCGAAATCAGATATTGCTTTAAGTCGGCGTCCGTCTGCTCTGAATTCGTACATACTAAGCAATGATTGCAGAAACTTTCCTCCTGCAACTAGTGCGGACATAACAATCGTGGGTTTGAATTGAATTGAAAAAGCTACGAAGAGCGACCCCAAGACATCAGCGTTCAAGATGCAAAATATTGGCGTTAAATCGGCGCCACCATTTGTTTTTCTACTAATTTGGTCAAAGAGTCTGCGGTTCATGATCTTGATGAGTGGAAGCAGCCCAAAGAAGGCCACACCAGCAAAATCGTTGTCATCGCGAATTCTGGTGAACCCGTAGTAGTGGACTGGGTAAATAATTATCATCAAATACTGCATCAGAAAGTAGAGACAACCGCGCGCAATGTCATTAACTAGCGTCCTATTCGCTTGAATAAACTTTTTCCACGATAAACCCAGCACCAGAATTTCCGCCAACAAGTAGCTCGGACCTGTTATTGGCATGGTGAAAGGAACTGGAAATCCAATCACCAATGCTAAGATATACGCTGCACTCATTGTAGCAAAGGCGACAACCAGTGTTCCAACTATATGAGTCCGACCTGAGGTGGGCAGGCCAGGTCCCACCTGCGTGCAGAACTGTTGCTGGAGTGTAGAGGCCATGACCAGGTACGTCAGAAACATGCGTGCGTAGAACGATCGGTTGGCTGAAATCCCCTCGCCCGGGTCCGCGAGTGGTACGATCTCGACGGCCACAATTATTGCGAGGCTTGGCACTGGTGTCAACAAGAGGACGAGCGCCACTTGCCACACAGGTGTGCGGTCCGCATATGCACGCAACGCCAGTAGCCGCGCGTCGGAGTATTGACCGCGATTCTTGATTTGCAGATAAGAGGACACGCGTGCATAGAGTGCTATCAGTGTTGAGCACGTCATGACCTTGTAGTGCTGTCCACGCACCCTGTATCACATGTCCAAAGTTGGCTTTGGTGCAAGCTATTTGAGTAATTAGCAGTTTCATGAAGAATTGCTTGCCACGCACCACATAATGTTCTCATCTGACTGACGTGGTTGAACAAAAGTCGACAAATCCATTTTGCAGATTGGACGTCCACTCAATCAATTTCGCTTGTTTTTGTTTGGCAACGCGAGATGCTTTCGGTAGTTTATGACTTTCGTTGTGTGGCGAGAACCACCCTTGCCTCGGTTTGCTTTGCTTTGTTATTTGCCTGGGTATCTCCGGCTTTATCTCATTGACGAGTTGTTAGCGTAGAAGCGAATTATTTGGAGCGAGAGTATATTATATGTGCCGCTGTGCTCGCGGCCGACCGGTGGGGAAAAATTATACCTACAGCAAAACGTCCGTCGCTCGTTCAGGGACACGCCACCTCACAACTCTATAACTGCCTGCCAACGCCTCAGGTGATCGACTTGAGTCGTTCATACGTCGAGTTGACGATGCCCCATGAGAGCAATGACCGGACAAAGTTGACCTGCACGCCGCGGTACACGCGCCAGACGCTATGACCACGCTCTGCGTAGGTTGCGTACAGCGCCTCCCTTGTCGTGAGGAATCGCTGGCCGTAGACGCTCTGCATACGTGCGCGTGCAACTGAAACACGCAGACAGAACAACTCAGAACGAAGACCACAACTCTGGATCCCAAAGCTGCGCTCACCGTTGATCGGGAAAGAAATCGTGCTGATGAGCGCGCCGAGCATGGCGCCGCAAACAAAGTCGTGGAGCATCGTCACGGCGGGGCTCGTGCCCGTGGGGAACGTGTCTCGGAGCGGCCCTCGCAGCCCGAAGAAGAGGATGTTGCCCGGCCCGTTGCGCAGCAAAATGGCCGACAGCCCGCGGTAGTGCTCCCGCAGGCCGAACTTGTTGATGTGCACCATGGCGTCGTACGCTCCCGTGATTTCGCGGTTGAACTTGGGCGTCTGGAGCAGCGTTTGCGCTCTCTGCGTTGCATATAGGAACACATTGGTCAGAAGCTGCTCGACATTGTCAAACAGTGATGAAGCTAGCGCCGACCCACCTCGAAGGGCGTTAGGATGGCCTCGGTGGTCCCCGAGAGCCCCGCTGCGAGCAGGTGGATGCCCGGCTGTCGGCCGAACTGGTTGCAGAGCAGCTCGTCGTACCAGTTGTACAGGCCGAACATGATGGACTTGGAGACGGCGGCCTGCAGCAGCGGGGGCTTGACGCCTCGGTAGAGCATGAGCCAGCCCTCGTGGCGCACGTTCTGGAAGGCCTGCCACGAGTTGAGCCCGAAGAGCTGCTGGCGGAACATGACCTTGTTGATGGGGAAGGTGAAGACGATGTTGATGGCCGCGGCCGAGCCGCCGCAGAAGAACTCGCGCGAGTGCGGGTAGAGCCGGAAGGCCTCGCGCAGCCACAGCTCCTGCTGCTGCTGCTGCTGCTGCTGCTGCTGCTGCTGCTGCTGCTGCTGCTGCATACCTTCGCTCTCGCCCTTGGCCGCGCGCTCGTGGGCCGCCAGGCTCTCCTCCAGCGCCGCCCCCATGCCCAAAGTGCCGCCTGTCGCCAAGTGCCGCCTATTACTGGGTAAGACAAGACGGCCAGGAGAGCCCAGGTAAAACCGAGCATACGAACTTCAAGTGAGTCGCTTGGTCCTGGACTCGCGTGGTCCTGCCTTCCTGCTCTCGCGCTAAATTCAGGACAGCTACCCACTATAACGTGGAACAATCCCGTTTTCAAGGATCAATCAGAGTGTGGAGAAGAAGCGATCGCCTTGAAGAAACCTCGCAGTTTCCATTAGGAGAAAGTGCGAGCGCCTTGGACATGGAGCGCAACGGCAAGTGGGTGAACGTGGACTACACGAACCGCATCCTGGACGAGTCGGCGGCGCTCGGGCGCTCGCAGCAGGGCGAGGACGCGGGCGCGGGCTCGTTCCGCAGCGACCTGCTGGGCATGAGCGGCGGCGGCGGCGGCGTGAGCGGGCCGGACGCGGACGCGGCCAGCAACGCGCTCATCCAGGTGGCCGTGAGCGAGCCCGTCAAGCAGGGCGAGGGCATGAATGCCTACATCTCGTACAAGATCTCGACGGTGACGACGCGCCCGCAGTTCTCCACCGGCTCCTTCGCCGTCATCCGCCGCTACAGCGACTTCGTATGGCTGCACGCCGCGCTCTACGCGCTCTACCCGGGCGTCGTCGTCCCGCCGCTGCCGGAGAAGCTGCTCGTCGGCCGCTTCTCGCCAGAGTTCGTCGAGTCGCGCCGCCGAGCACTCCAGCTCTTCCTCCAGCGCTGCTGCATGCACCCGGAGCTGCAGCACAGCGACCACCTCACCACCTTCCTCGAGGCCTCCGAGGACGCGCTGGCCGCCTTCAAGCACGACCCCAGGAACGCCGCCAACGGCAAGGGCGCCAAAGGCGCGCTCTTCCAGTGGATCGACGACACGGTCAGCTCCATCTCGTCCACGCTCGTGGCCGCGCCGGTCAACCTCGAGAAGACGCCCGCGGACGCTGAGGTCGAGGACATGATGGCGTACATCGACGCGCTCGAGCCCATCATGAACGGCCTGCACAAGCACGCCCACGGACTCACCAAGCGCGCTCGCGAGATCGCCGACGGACTTTTCGAGTTTGGTGTGGCGTTCACGCTTCTTGGCAAGTCGGAGGACAACCCGTCTTTGCAGGAAGGATTGAGCTACATTGGCCACTGCTCCGACCAGCTCTCTATCCTAGCGGCGGAGCACGCCGAGCGCGAGGCGCTCAACTTCGAGCAGCCGATCTACGACTACATCCGTCTTGTAGGTGCTGTCAAGGCGGCGTTGCAGAAGCGGAACGACGTGCGCTACTCGTACGCGACGGCGCTTGCCGACCTGGAGGCCAAGACGGCTGCTATGAACAAGATCTTCAAGAGCAAGGGGGCGTCCGCATCCATGGCAGTCGAGGAGAGGGTGCAGCAGGCGGAGGGCGAAGTGATGAAGGCGCAGCAGCGTGTGGATGACACCAAGCTCGAGTACGATATCGTCACGGAGCGCGTGATGCGTGAGGTGGAGCGCTTCAAGCGGGAAAAGCTGTCCGATTTCAAGCAGATCATCCTGGACTATATTCAGCTGCAAATTGAGTACAGCAAGAAGGTATGTCATGACCAATTGCTCTTGCTACACCAGCTTGCACTAATGTTTTCTGGCGATTACACAACAGGTTGAGGCAGAGTGGAACAAGGTAATTCCAATGCTTTCACAGATTCACATTGAAGCGACGGGGAGTCCGGAGCCACTGCACGTTCCTGCGACTCAAAGCAACGGATCATCTACGCCACCACACATTGCCGGCCCCACGATCCGGGAAGACTACATCCCATCCAACGGTGCAGACCTGTCGAGCGACTTGGAGGGGCTCTCCTTTGGCAACGGGTTTCAGCAACAGCATCCTGACGTGACTATTTAGTGGTGCGGTGACTCATGAGCGCAGACGAAACCTGAAAGAGACGAGAGGTTCCCATTACGCTGGACTACTGTAGATCGAGTGAATGCCGTCATGTAGAATCTTCTTGTCGGTTGTTCTTGGCGCTTGCACAATGTATATTGATATTGGAATGAAAACGCCACATCTTGCCTTGGCCTCATGCGTTGTGTCTATCTATCCCTTTCGAAGATACTGTAGATTCCTATGCAGTCGCACCCTCGCTCAAGCGACGACGCCTAGCCTCGCTGCTGCGCCGTCGTGCCTCAACGACTTGAATGATCTGCTCGCGCGACGGCAGTACCCACCGCTTGTAACTCTCACGGTATGAAAACTCTCCTTGGGCCTCCTTCCGGTTGGCTTTTGCTTCCATCCCGTACAGGAGACCAATGCCACCTCCAGCACACAGAATAGCCACGCCAAAGAGCGTGAGCCACTGTAGTGCATCCAACGCAAGCAAACTCGTCACTGCGAGAGCATCGTATGTCTCGGTCGAGAGTGCGCAAGTAGATAGAGAAGATTCATTGGCACTTGATGTGAGGTTGACTGGGTAGGTCGAGTACAGATAGAGGTTGCAGGGTCCGTGGGTGCTCGTGACATCTCGTGTGATGCGCATGTAGCCGTTTTCGCCCCACATGGTCCCCCACGTGTTGCGCACCACCCAATACTTGTCCCCTGCGTCAGTCTCACCAAAACCTACGATCACCACGGCGTGGTTGACCTCCTTCCCGTCACTCAGACAGTCGCTGGCGTCGTAGATGCCGCCGCTGTAGTGGCGGAAGCCCGAGCCAGAAGCATCCATGTTGGCCGAGATTGGGCCTGTCAGCAGCGCTCGGAGCAACGCGTTCTCGCTGTTGGGCTTCACCACGCGGTAGTCTGACACGTTGGACGTCCACGACACGGCCACTTCATCGCTCGTGATTGTCTTGCAGGTCGACAGATCGGCGTCGTACTCATCACTGGCACTAGTCGACGCCGTGTACATCTCGTACGGATACGTCGACTCGCACGCGACTCCATGCGGGGACATGCGGCTCAGGTACTCGTAGGTGAGGAACGGCATGCCTCCGGCGCAGCCCTCGGACGACGAGAACATGGCGCGGTCGTAGCGTGCGCGCACGTGGTCGAGCGCAGACGAACAGCTGAGCACTTGCTCAACGCTCAGCGGCTCTGCCTGCAGGTCCAGCGCGATAGCCACTCGTGATTCGAGGACGGAAATGCCCGAGAACGCCCAGCAGCTGCCGCACGTGCCCTGGTTCTTGATGGGCGTCTCGTACTTGCCGTTGGCGAGCGTGGCCCAGTTGAGACTCGCGGGGATCGTCACATTCGCGTCGCTTTCGTCCTCCTGGAAGTCGTAGCCGTAGGACCCGGAGGCGCTCACCGCCTCTGAATCGCTTGTCTGAGTCTCCATCGAGTCCACGGTCACGGACATGTGCTTCTTTGTTTTCTTCTTCTCGGGGCTTCTTTGGCGCTTGTGGTCCTCCTCCTCGACAATCGGCCGGTCTCCGTGTCCTCTAAAGTGCGGGTCCTGCTCGTCCGTGTTCTCCGGCCTCGAGCGCAGGAAGTCTCGGTACTCGTCGTCGCTCAGGTCACTCATGGCGTTCCAGCCCACCGAGAAGCCCCTGGAAGCCTCGTCATGCGCCGCCACGAGCCTCGCCGTTGCCTCCAGCGCTCGCCCCCGAGACGCCTGCGACGCGCGCGGCGGGCCCAGCGGAGGCTGCGAGTGCAGCTGCAAACGCCGCTCGAAGGCCGAGACCAGCGCCTCGTGGGCTTCCGAGGCGGCCGACACGCGCGCAGCCAGCGCCAGCAGCAGGAGCACCTTCATCTTGACCGGAGGTTTCAACTTGTGACCCAATTCGGGATTTTTGAGTGGGTGGATTTTTTCACATCAGGTCTTCGAGGCTTTACCTGCAAAGGTTGATCAAGTTGAAGTCGTATCCAACTTGGTGCGAACAGCAACAGAGATGGTGGCGAACACACCGGGACGACGGGGGAGTTTAGCATGACTGGTAAGGTTTGTTTCGTATCCCATTCAAAAAGTGAGCTACGCGAGGGATCTCCGAAACGCAGCGATGCCCTCTCGATGTTCCTCTTTCTCGTCCTCATCCTCGTCGTCGTCATCTGAAAACATGGGCTCTAGTTGCGCAGACTGAACAGACTGAGGAGATCCCGGCGGCGACTCGAACAAACTGCCTCGAGCATCTGGCTGCAGCTGATGTAGCCTTTCCACTAATGCCGAGTTAATCGCCTTTGTAGCGACGAGTTGCTCCTGTGACTCGCGCAGGTTGTCCGTCAGCTCATGCACCGTGCGCGAAAGGTCTAGGTTCTGACTCAGCACTCGCTGAGTATCCTTTTCCTTGTCACCCATGCCGCGCTGCTTGCGCATGAGCTCCAGCGCATCCTTGTACTCATCGACTTCGTCGGTGGCGCGCTTCAGCTCAGCCTTGGTAATAGCCAGCTCCATCGCCAAATTCGCCCGCTCAATCAGCTGCGCCTCTATATCCGCTAGTGATCGATTAACTCCGAGCAGCTTCTTGAGTTCTTTCGACAACTCTGTCGACTTTTGCCGCAGCGAGTTGCGCTCCGCGACGACGGCCACGAGCTCGTTCTCAACACGAGTAATCGCTTTGTCTTGCAATGCGATCTTCTTATGGAGATCGTCTACGCTGATGGTTGCGACGCCAAAAAAATCGTCAAACTGACCGGCAGCAGCAGACGAGAACAAATGTTCTTCTGTCTGAGTTCCCGCCTCTTGATTTGCGATCTCTCGTTCCGCAACAGCTTCTCGAGCGTCGTCCAAGTCCCTTTGGCACGCAAGGTACTTCAGCTCCTCTTCATTGAGCTTGGACCGCAATTTCTGAAGATCCCGTGTCTGAGCAGTGTATTGGCTAGCAACTTTCTCAAGTTGCCGGATCTTCAGCTGTTGGAGTTCAATACGTTTGTCCTTAACCTCAAGTGAAGCTCCTATCTGAAACTTCTCCTGCTCTGACGTCTTCAACAGAACAGACATGGACGCTAATTTATCGCGCAGCATTTGGATCTCCTTATCTTGCGAAGCCAGTCGCCCCTGCAAAAAAGAATCGGGAACTGCGAACTCGGGGGTTTTCATCTGGTATTGCGGTGTCCCAACGGGAGTAGCTCCAGCACTTTTACCACCATGCTGGACATCCTCGAGCTCTAGATTGAACATATCTCCGAGTTGTTCGGTGATTGACGGGCTTGATACGTCACTTAGAGAGCGAAAAGAGCCTGTCTTATCCATACTTCCGACCCCCGTCGAAGAAGTTGGAGTTAACGCGCTTGTTTTGGAAGGAGATGGCATGGCACCGCTCTTGCCTGGAGTTGCTGCTCCCGATGGTGTTCCCGAAGTACTGTCAGCGTTCGAAATAGGACTAAGGGTCGAGTTGGCAGGAGATAAACCTTGACCACTTGGGGTGTGAGATAGACTTCCACCAGTAGGAGCAGCTGCACCGGCAACTGACGCGCAGTCATCGAACGCTGGGTCAACAAAACGATTCCTCTCGTCCGTCCTTGCCCTTTCGTCTAATTCATCCCCGATAACTCGTGCTCGGAAGTTTCGGACTAGCATCGTTAAAATGTCCCGATGCTGCGGGTTTTGCGCCACCAGAAAGAAACAGGAGAGTGCAGCAAGAGCGTCTCGCCTTCGTTTCAAGTCGCAAGTGTCACCTTGCTTATTTCCCAAAAATCCACCAAACTCTTGGACCTTCAGCGTAAATCGAAGCTGGTCCGCTGGGTCCAATAATATTTGAACATGCTCGGTATACACTGCATTCACGACGACACCAGCCTCGTCCTCGTGCTCGGATATTTTCAGCAGCGTTACGCCCTCCGATGTGATTTTCAACTGGAAGCTGTCAAATTCATTACTTGCGAGCGTCGCTGAAAACGCGCCCGCCCCGGTTTCCAGCATTACATCGACCATTTCGCCAACTGCAGGATCAAGAACAAGAGGCTGCGGGAGCTCGACCATTTTGACCATTTGAGGGAAGCGAAGTGACCGAACTTGCAGTGCCAACTTAGCGCCAATGTCATCGGCAGACGGGAAATATGGAGCTCGTCGGACCCCCTTGATTAGCAGCACATCATTCACTGGCGGCGGAGTCTTCCTGTACCACGTGAGCGCAAACTCTTGGTCATCTTCATCGAGGACGCCGACAAAGCGTCCCCCAGTAGTGACTGCGATGATGGGAGTCGTGTGTAGAATTTCTTGCGGAGGAGCTGGTGTCGCTGGCTTGCGGTACGATATTCGTCCCCCGTGAGCCCCATTCGCAGTCTTCTGAGGCTTGAGCTCCAAGTGCTCCAGCCACCCACTGACTGTTTCTCGGTCCTCCTCTGGTCGAGTCTTTCCGGCACCCATTTTCCGAAACAAAGTCTTCATCCCGTCAGCGCCAGTGTGCCGCACTTTGTCGAGAGATATTCCATTTCCCCATGGCGCACTGAACGCAGTCTTGCCTGCTCCGGACGGGGTCTCGCTTCCACTGCTCTGCTGGGATTGCGCTGGTTTATGGCTCGGAGATGACGCACTCCGCTCTGTCTTGCCATGGTCGAACGAGCTAGAGCGCTTCACTTTGCTCTCGTCGTGGTGGTCGCTGGCCGTTGTGGCATGAATCTGCTCTGCTCCGTTGGCCGAGTTCCTCCTCTTGGCGCCCTCTCTCTTGCTGAGCTTGTCGTCCGGTCCGACGTGGAACGTCAGCGTCAGCGGGAACGTGGCCCTCTTGGCCGCCTGGATAATGTCTGCGAAGGCAAATTCCGTGACCACGAGCCCGTTGATCGCGTACAGCTCGTCCTCGTGCTGGACGCGCCCGTCCGTCTCGGCATTTCCCTTGCCCCCATCTGGCTTGGCGCGGAACGACTTGACGTACGCGCCTTTGCCGTCTCCGCGCGACACCAGGTCCACGAACAGCGGCCCTGGCTCCGGGTAGACGACCTCGGCGACCGTGGCCGGGTCGCGGGCGTGGGTTGGGGACGACGGGTTGCTGGACGCCGTCAGGTTCGCGATGAAGCTGCTGCCCATGGCGAAGAGGCTGTTGGAGCGCTGAGTGTGGCCAGCCTGAGGAGACGCCGGCGGCTCCAGCAGCTTGACCGCGAGCGTGTGCGCGCGCAGCTCGCCCGCCGACTGCGTGCGCCGCCGCTCCTCGCGCACCAGCGCCGCGAGCGCCGGCAGCACGGGCGCGTCCTCCTCTGGCTCTGCGTCGGCCGCCAGCTTCGCGCGCCTGCTGGACGGCGACGGCGGCGGTCGAGCGCTCGAGCGCTCGACCGCAGCTGCTGCAGCCGCCGCAGCCGCAGGGGAGCGCGGGGCTGGCGGCGAGCGCTCGCCGCCCTCGGGCAGGTCGTTCGCCATGCGCGCGGCTCGGCCTTTCTTAGGTGCGCTTCTCGCTGCCAAAATGGGAAAATCATCAAGAAAAGTTAACCCATGAACGGTTCGTCCAATCATATCGCGGAGTGATCGACTATCAGCCAGTGAGAAGCGATGTGAACTTGATCGAGGAGAAGTTTCCCCCGGGTAAAGTTCATGTTGAAAGCGGTGCCACTCCCCCTTTCTCGACGGCTAAAGCGGGCGAAAGGACGCCGAGCCGCTCGCATGGAGGCGTTCGGGTTCGGGCCGGCGGCGCGCGGCAGCGCCTCGACGGTGACGCTGGCGTCGTCGGCGTCCGAGAGCGAGAGCTTCAGCATGCCTGGCGAGGTGGCGGCCCACGGCGGGGGCGCGCGCTACTACAACCCGGTAGTCATGTCGTTCATCCGCGACGACTGGATCCAGCAACAGCTCCACCTGCGGCAGGCCGACTACACGGTATTCCAGCGCACGCGCGTGGTCACGGGCTCCTGGAACGTCAACGCCAAGAAGCCGCCGACGCCCGCTGACGCCGCGCAGATCGCCCACTGGCTGGACGTGAGGACCACCCAGCAGCTGGCCGACGGTGACGGCAGCAAGAGGCCCGCGCCGCTACCGGACATCGTCGCGCTCGGCTTCCAGGAGATCGTGGACCTCAACGCCGTCAACGTGGTCGTCAACGGCAACGTGACGGCGCAGCGCAGCTCGGCGTGGGAGGACGTGGTCGTCGCCGCGCTCAACGACCACCTGGCGGCGAGGTACGCCGCCGCCACGGACGAGCCCAAGCACCAGTACAAGCTCGTGCTAGAGAAACACCTGGTCGGGATCCTCCTGCTCGTTATCGTGCGCACGGACCATCTCGAGCACGTCCGGGAGGTGTTTGGCGCGACGGCAGGAGTGGGGATCATGGGCATGATGGGCAACAAGGGCGGCGCCGCCGTACGGTTCAGCTTCTACGACAGCACGCTCTGCTTTGTATGCGCGCATCTAGCTGCTCACAGGGAGAATGTTGCTGGACGCAACGCAGACTACCAGAACATCTTGAGCAAGGTCCAGTTTCTTGGTGAGAATGACGAGGAAGGTCCCGCAGATCTACGGTGCGAGCAAGTCGTTCGAGCGCTCACGACTGTTTACTGTCTAACTAACGATGTGAATCTATTGCAGGTTTATCAGCGGCGAGCCTCCGATTCTAAACCATGACTTTGTATTTTGGATCGGCGATCTTAACTACCGCATCCAAGACGAGCTTTCGACCGAGGAGGTGTTCATGTGTGCAGAGCGCGGCAACTTGTCTCCGTTGCGGCAAAATGACCAACTTAATATCGAGCGGAAGCGTGGTGCTGTGCTGCAAGGGTTTGAAGAAGGCATGTTAACTTTTCGGCCGACTTACAAGTTTCAAGCTGGGACATCTGTGTACGAGAAGCGTCCAGAAAAGAAGCTACGCGCACCAGCGTGGTGCGATCGAATTCTTTGGAAAGCTCGAATACCGGAGCATGTGACTTTGCAGTCGTATGACTGTGTCATGAAGCTCGACTTGTCGGACCACAAACCCGTTCACGCGGGCTTCGAGGTGCAAATCCGGCATCAGGTCGATACAAAGAAGAATCAAGTGATGCGGGAGATCATGATGCAGCTTGACAAGTGGGAAAATGAAAATATGCCAAAGGTCCGTCTACTACAAAACGATGGGGTCTCAACTAGCAGTGGTGTGCTTGGCTTCTCCCATTTGAAGTTTGGCATTGATCAGAGCAAGTCCGTGATCGTGGAGAACACGGGCATTGTGGTTGCCCACTTCCGCTTCATCCCAAAGTTGGATGAAGTGGCCATATGTAAGCCATGGTTGCGGGTGTCGCCCATGTTTGGCATGATTCCTCCAAAGGAACGTGTTGAAATTCGTATCACAGCTCACGTTGACGACGTGGTAGCACACGGACTCACAAGCGGTGGGGAGACTCTTGATGACACGATGATTCTGCGAATCGAGAACGGCCGCGACTACTTTCTTGTTGTCTCGGGGCAGTACGATAATTCGTGCTTCGGCAACTCGCTTGAACAGCTCGTCTCGTGCACCGATCCCATCCGACAGGTCAAGTTTAACTCTACTACGGCCACATCCATGTTCAGTGTGTGGGCGTGTGGCAACCCATCTGCCTTTTCGCTGCCTGAACAACAGCAATCGGTCGATCCGGCTGGCAATCCAGCGGCAATTACAGGCAACAGCACGACGCAAAAAGTACCCAAGGAGCTATGGCGAATGGTGAACGATATCTACCAGAACTTCATGCAGGAGAAAAATCTATTCGTTGAGGCTGGAGACAAGACTGAGCTTGCACAACTACGTGAGGCTCTGGACACAGGTCAACCATTCCCTCGACACCGTGGTTACTCAACCGCCGAGTTACTCCTTAGCTGGCTTCAGTCGCTTCGCCAGAGTGTTGTCCCTGACGAGATTTTGGCAGCAGCGCTTGCAAACGGCGCTGGTGATCTGACTGCTACTTGCCGCGCACTTCTAGAAATGTTGCCACCTGTTCGCTACAATGTTGTCATCTACCTCGTGTCATTCCTTCGAGAGGTGCTGAAACATGCAGACGGCAACAAGCTGACCGCTGAGAAGCTATCGTTCGTGTTCAGTAGATGTCTTGTGTCGCCAAGCCGAACAGGGAGAGCGGACTCATTACGCCCTTCCATCCAAACTCCCTCGACTGGTGCCAATTGTGGAGCGAGCGGGATCTCAGCTCCTGGCTCGTCATCTTCATTGGCGTCGACCACGACTATTCCTTCGGCTCCCAGCTCGTCGGCATCGTCAACTTCAATGCTTCTGCCGGAGGAACGAGTACGTCGGACGGCTCGAGAAGCGGAGGTGGCACAGTTCAATGCTTCCCAACGGGCAGAGCGCATGGAGGCGATCCTATTGCACCTATTAGCGACTCCAGCTTTGTAATTCCCAATGCATATGATTCCATTGTTCATCGCATGCCTGTAGTGCTTGCTGTATATTGGCTCAACGTTGTCGTCGAGATCGCATCACACTTGGTTTGTCACGCAACAGACATGCACACACAAAATAATCGAGCTACATGGAGCTCAGACTGCCTCTCTACGGTCGATAAGCAGTATTGCAGCACCGATTTAGACGACGCTGATCGTGAAGAGCGTGATGGCGCCGCCATCGAAGAGCGGTAGTAGCTGGTTGCGCAGGAAGATGACGCCCCATGTGAACGTTGTGAACCATAGGTGCGTGAACTGGTTGATCTGGTACTTGCGAATCACAATCGGGTGTGGCACCGGCAACAGACCAACCATGGTTGTCGTGCGCAAGAAGTAGAGCATCGCGTCCTCGTCGAGACTGCCACCTGCCTTTTCGCATGCATCCTCAAGCTATCATAGCACACAATAAGAAAGTTAGCGCATACATCCGATTCTCTTGCTGTAAGGAAGAATCGTACCTGAGGGATGAGGTACTGCAGCAGACGCAAACTCGTGGTGAGCGGCAGCTTCTTCTTCCAGGACGTCAGCCACTCGACAGTTGGGACAAAGTCGTTGTCACCCGCACTCTTGTCTCCCTCGCCGTCCGCGCGCTCGGTCTTGCGAATTGGAGGCAGCTGCAGCTCGTTGAGCTGGTAGAAAACGTTTTTGTTCTGGATCATGGCGTACACGACCTGCTGGTTGCCCTCATACTGGTACTGGATGATGTTGTCGAACGTCTCGAGCAGGAAGAAAACAAGGTGATGGTTGGCCTCGCTGTCAAAGAGATACCGGGGCTGAGCAAACAGCTTGAAGAGGCGCAGCAGACGCACGCTCGACACCATGTGTAGCTTCTTGCAGTATGGCGAGATGTTGCAGATGATCGTCAGGAAGCAGTTGTAAACCGAGTTTAGCTTCTCGTCACCGCTAACGATGATCTTGTGGAGACACACGATGAGAAGATCCGCGTGGTTGCCTGAAAATGGCGGAAGGTCAAGGGGGAGTCGGTTGTCGAACGACTTGTTCAGGTTGACGCCAAAGTCGCGCTCGCCACTCAACAACAAAAGAATGAAAGTGCAAATGTGGATCATCCCGACTTTCGACGGCTCTTGGCGACCTTCATACATGAGGAAGAGCAAGGGAACCACGAACTGATTCACGTCAGCCTTCTTCAGCGTGAATTGCAAGAAGCCCTTGTTCTCATCCAGCAGCTTCCAAAGTAGTACCAGAAGCTCTTGGTGACATTTGATCTGCTTGATAGAGTTGGGCAGCAGGGTGCTAAGCGATTGGTGATAGTTGTTTAGCAGCCTCGAGATGCCCGTGAAAATAAGTTGGAAGTCTTCTTGTCGGTGAATCGAGGCAAGCAAATTCCGGTAAGCGTTTTCAGACGCAGAATCCGTCTGTTTGGTGTCCGCGTTGGCTGTGGGTGTCGACACATTGGACGTCGCACTCGATCGGCGACGCATCGATGGGTCACGGCGTGGCGTGGCGCCAGTGCCAGGCTGCACCTTGGTCGTAGTCATCAGGTCGGTGGCGGTAGCTTGGCCAAAGTCAAGCAGCACAAGGAGAACCTGCAAGGAAATGTCCACGAGCGCTTCGCGGTCGTCTGACACGATCGAGCCGGCGTACGGCACGCCCCAGCCCACAGGGTCGTACGAGACGACGATGTTGAGCAGGGAGTAGAAGAGCGTGGGCGCGAACGGGCAGTCGTCGGCCGTCGCGACTTCGAGGAAGCGGTCCTTCCACTTACTGCACGTCTCGGCTGTCTGGTAGAGGATGCCCGAGAAGCACGTGAGCAGCAGCGCGAGCACCTCCTTGCGGTTGCGGTCGTAGGTCGACGAGTTGACGACGCTCGCGTCCGGGTAGCTCACACCGGCGTGCCACAGCAGCGACGGGAAGACGAGCGAACCCGAGACGGCAGGCTGGCCGGTGCGCGTCACGCTGCGGCGCTCCTCTCCGAAGCCCTTGTAGGCGTGGATAGAGACCGTGAACTCGGGGAGGAAGAGCAGCCCCATGATGGCGTGGATCATCTGCACGGCCAACGGCTCGCGTGCAGGGACGGCCGCCCGGTCGTCGTCGTCTTCGTCTTCGTTGGTGGCCTGCTCGCCCTCCTCGGGGGCGTCGACCTTCCAGAAGAGCTCCTCGACGAACTCGTCGGCTGTTTTGAAACACAGAATTGGTTAGCCGCGCGGACATACGAGCCAAACGGTTGAACCAGCCACGCACAGGCGTCCTCTAGGATGAAGGGCACGAGACGCGTGAGCACGCGCACGCAGTTGATGGCCTGCTGGTAGTACTTGGGCACGGGCGTGTCTACAATCTGGATGAGCTGCGCGACGGCCTGCTTGAGCATGGTGGCGAGGTTCTGCGGCTGCTGGCGGCGCAGCATGCGCACGTCGTCGGGCTGGATGAGCGTGAAGATCTCCTCGGCCACCGTCTGGATGCGCCAGAGCTTGTCCCAGAACTCGAGCTGCTTGGCCGAGACCGTCTCGTTGTACA
Source organism: Phytopythium chamaehyphon (assembly GCA_023334415.1). Taxonomy (NCBI): domain Eukaryota; phylum Oomycota; class Peronosporomycetes; order Pythiales; family Pythiaceae; genus Phytopythium; species Phytopythium chamaehyphon. Next base: position 2,735 of record JAASGX010000101.1, on the reverse strand, counting down.
GCTTGTACACGCTCTCGCGGAACTTGCTCTTGCTGTCGCTGTTGCCCATGCTCGCGGCGGGCCTCTGGGCAGGTCGTGGGATTCGTGGGGCGGACTGGGGGCTGCGCTTCTTGACTCCTCCTGGAGCTGGCGCTTCCAGAGATGCCACCTGGCAGCGTACCCGCCCGCCGAGGAAGGGGTACAATGTACCCCGCTCACACGTCGCACGCGCCGCTCGCGTGTCATTCTCTGCCGACATTTTACCGACATTGTATTCCACAGGTCATGATTCAAGATTTAAGAATACAAAAGTATGTTTCCGTCAAACGGGAATGTGGAGGGGTATATTATATAGAAGGCTTTTGGACCCAAACGGCGTTCCTTCCCCCTTCTTCCACGCACATCACTTCCCGCCCTGCTCCTTCCTGCCTGGTTGCCTGCCTCCGCCATGGTGCTGATCCACGAGTTCCGCGTGCCGCTGCACATGACGGTGGACGAGTTCCAGGTGGCGCAGCTGTTCATGGTTGTGGACGCCAGCGAGAAGATGACTGGTGACGGCGAGGGCGTCGAGATCCTCGTCAACGAGCCCTACGACAACTCGGATGGCCACGTGCGTTGCTATTGCGCGGTTTTGCGTGGGCTTGGGCGATGAATGGCGCTGGTGGAGGCTTATATTGGTGGCGCTGCGGTACAGATGGGCGTGTCGAGCATCTCGGGCTGGCAGGTGCCGAGGAACAAGGGCCAGTACACGCGCAAGCACTACTACTGCAAGTCCAAGATCCCGGGCTTCGTCTCGGCCTTCTGCCCCGAGGACAGCATGGTGCTCGTCGAGGAGGCCTGGAACGCGTACCCGCACTGCGTCACCGTCATCACCAACGGATACCTCGCCAAGCACAAGTTCTACATCTGCATCGAGTCCATGCACCTTGCGGACCGCGGAGACACGGAGAACGCTGTCAACATGTCCAACAACGAGCTCAGCCAGCGCAAGGTCGAGATGTAAGTGGGCCGTGGGTGTAAGTTTGTATGATGTGACCCGAGTAGTTTTGTGACCCACTGGTGGACGACGCAGGCTCGACATTGCAGAGAAGCTGCCCAAGCAGACGCTGCAGGAGGACTGCGACCCGGCCACGGTGAGCTCGCCACTCAATGGCCACACACGCGATTCTGGGGGCTGACCGACGTGCTGTCAACGAACGAGCAGTACAAGTCGGTCAAGACGGGCCGCGGACCGCTGGCCAAGGGGTGGACCAAGAAGGTGGACCCGATCATGACGTGCTACAAGGCGGTGCGCGTCAACTTCGACTACTGGGGCGTCCAGGGCAAGGCCGAGAAGATTATCCGCGACCAGCAGCGCCAGCTCTTCCACAACACGCTGCGCCAGGCGCAGTGCCTGACTGACCAGTGGTACGGCCTGAACATGGACGACATCCGGCGCCTCGAGGAAGAAGTCGTGACGAAGCTGCAGGCCAAGCGTCTTGCCAACGGTGGTAACCAGAAGAATTAGACGACAGCAGTGTGAGAGGAGGAGCAGGTGGGTTGCGTTCTGTCCCGAGGCGTTCAGTCCACGCATCACGTCGTGGTTGGACACCCTCGAAGCTGCGTGGCCCCAAGTAGGATCGCCAGGGGGTTGTTTTGCTTTGATACCCGTAGACTGTAAAATCTTTCATTCAGCATTATCGCTATCTCCTGCGGTCATTGTTTCAACAACGCATTGGACCCACAAGGTTCGGTCAATATTGGTATCGTCGCTCATTGTATGGCTAGGCTATCTCTTGGTACTTCGTGATCGTCGATCATGCCGAGCGTGTTCTGGAGGTGCTCGCTGTAGATATCACACGCTTGCGAGGAACGAGTACATGCAGTGGTCGCCCTTAGTGTACTGGAGAATGGCGTTGCCGCCGCTCAGATTCATCTAGGCATTCTAGGAGTGCTGACAATTCATCACCCGTTGCAGAGTGTAATATATCGCGAAGTGAATTTCGTGCTGAGGTTGTTTTCTTTCGCTATTTCCTAGGAGATGAGTGCAGCTCCTCGGTCTCAACGTGGTTGCAGACTACTCCTGTACAAATTTGTCACCTTTACACCGGTGCCATCACAACCTCCTGTGCGATGCCCAGTGGAAGAACGGGGATGGCTGTCCGCGAAATCATGCAATGAGCTCCGGCACTCTTTTTCCCGTGAAGCAATCACGAATGGCCAAGAGCTTAGCTCGGAACTCATCTATGCCAAAGGTTGGGCCGCTCGCAAGTGTCGATGTTACTGAGCGACGATCCAGTGGGAAAGTGCCGCCGCTTGATGTTCGTGATTTTCAACCCTCTCGTTCATTCCACCTGATCCATCAGTCGGACCATGTACTCCGGAGCCTTGCAGCGGTACAGCGCGCCATACTTCGGGCTCCTGTCAAGCTCACCCAGGTGAGCTCAAACCCTTCAGCTAGGAGCACGGTGTCATCGACTCGAGCGCTTCCACAATCGCACTGTCAAAGGATGGCTACACCATCTGGTTACGTCACACGTCACACATTTTTCAAACTGAGAGAGAAGGAAAAGCCCGAGAGAGGCTCATCAGGCAGGAACATGCGCCGCGCTCGCCCACCTCGCCTTCCGACCGACCGCGCTCACGTCCCGCAGTCTCCTTTCAGCTCCTTCAGCCTCCGCACGGACGCCCGCGCTCAGCTCCGCCTCGCCTCGTCGTCGCTCCAAGCAGCAGCCACTTCAACTTCAACTTCAGAAACGACAAGATGAACGCCAACG